>JAZGTI010007835.1:2505-21024 GCA_036877585.1 Botia kubotai
AACATGTGGAAGAAGGTGCTCTGGTCAGATGAGACCAAAGTTGAACTTTTTGGCCTAAATGCAAAGCGTTATGTGTGGCGGAAAAGTAACACTGCACATCACCCTGAACACACCATACCCACTGTGAAACATGGTGGTGGCAGCATCATGCTGTGGGGATGCTTTTCTTCAGCAGGGACAGGAAAGCTGCTCATAGTTGATGGGAAGATGGATGGAGCAAAATACAGGGCAATCCTGGAAGAAAACCTGTTGGAGGCTGCAAAAGACTTGAAAATTGATGGTTTACAGACGTTCCCCATCCAATCTGGCTGAGCTTGAGCTATTTTTCAAAGAAGAATGGCCAAAAATTTCAGTCTCTAGATGTGCAAAGCTGGTAGGGACATACCCCAAAAGACTTGCAACTGTAATTGCAGCGAAAGGTGGCTCTACAAAGTATTGACGCAGGGGGACTGAATACAAATGCACACCACACTTTTCAGATTTTTACTTGCTTAAAATTTTGAAAACCATGTATCATTTTCATTCCACTTCACAATTATGTGCTACTTTGTGTTGGTCTATGACATAAAATCTCAATAAAAACATTTAAGTTTGTGGTTGTAATGTGACAAAATGTGGAAAAGTTCAAGGGATATGAATACTTTTGCAAGGCGCTCTATATAAGTGTGACTGACCAAATGAAATTAAGTTGATAAAAAGTGATAAATTAAGTTGAAAAACATATTGTTTTAGGTGTTACCAATTAAAGTATTTTTTGATCCAACTGCTCACTTTTTACAGTGTATCTGGTGTCCTGTTTAAAACTTTCACCTATTGTTGCAAAATCAGCTCCTTGCTACAAATACGGTTGAACGACAACATCTGCCACATAAAGAATGTTTTATCAACAATCTACCTGAAATGTCTTAATTTTTGAGCATAATAAATAAATCTGAAAACCTTCTCAATGCAACAGGAAATGTTTACTCCCTCTTTTCTAAAAACTTAAGACACAGTTGCTACTCTATGCTTAAGCACAGATAACCCTCCAGTTTACGTGCAAGGCGCCTCCCGGTGTGGATGGGAGCAGGCACTTACTGGCCTAAGCGCTGGCCAGCTGTTGAGCAAAAGCTGGGACAGATGAGGGGAACACTACAGAGACCACATCCTATAGGTAATAGGTGCCATATGGTAGATACAACATATGGACATACCCAAGGAGTCACATATGTAAAAAATTACTGAGAAAATTATTGAGATAGTCTACCGAGGGGAAGACACAGGGTTTACCATTGGGGAAACTTGTTATAAAACCTCGCAAATGTGTTGGATGTAGCCCAGCCCGCAGCTCTAAATATGTCCACTAGTGAAATGCCAGCCATAGCCCAAGGGGTCGCAACACCTTTGTGGAGTGCGCCCTGATACCCAGGGGACTCTGCTGTCCCTGTGATTTGAAAGGCCATAGAAATAGCCTAATAAGCTAACCTCTGTTTGGAGACATCTGGCAGGATTCCCCTTCTGCTGCCCTCCGAAGCAGACAAACAGCTGGTCAGAGCACCTAAAGCTCTCTGTGCATTTCAGAAAAACGTGCAGTGCATGCACTAGACACAGCTTGGACAGGGCTGGGTCTTCCTCACCAGCAGAAGGCGCTTGCAGGCTCACCACTTGGTCCTGAAAGGACGGAGAGATTGGGACGGAGAGATCCCAGAAGGAGATAAGGTGAGACCTAGGGGGATTTTACCTCCTGGTGCCTCTGAGGAACCTTACGACCAGGTCATGCCATCCCAAGGGCCTATCTCTTATGGTGTCAAGGTGAGCAGAAATGGCTTCCACGTAGACCTTAGGAGTGGAGGGAGACAGGCGTCTCCTCATGCGCTTTTGGACAGCACAACGCTGATTTTGAAAAGACAGCACAATGCGACACTTTTGTGGGTTCCCCCCAATGGGCCACAAGTCAAGATTTAGACCATATCATAGTACAAAGACTTCTCTCATTAGAGTGACAAATTATTTGCTCTTGTTGGCTAATCATGGTTGCATCTCTCTCCTAGTGCTACTCGACCTTAGTGCAGCCTTTGACAATACTGACCACAGCATTCTCCTAAATAGACTTGAAAATTCTGTTGGCATAAATGGAACTGCACTGGCATGGTTTAAATTATATTTTTCTGACTGATTATAGTATGTTGCTGTGAGTACAAAGGTGTCATATCAATCATAACTTCAGTATGGAGTGCCACAGTGCTCTTTGCTTGTAGTTGTCTCTTTTATCAGAATTGCATGAATGAAGAATGGCGGCTGGATTTCCAGGTGATGGTTAGAGGTGACGGTAACAGGGAAGTAGACACATACACACAGAAACATACGAGGAGGACAATGAAGATCATGAATAACAGGATCCGGTAAGTAGTTCAGCAAAGAGTATGAGGACCAATAAGAAAAATTCACCAAACTAACAGAATGTATAGTCAATATAAAAACTTCAATGGCTAGCAACATTTTATTACTAAATTTAGACAAACCAGAAGTTTTAATTATTGGACCAAAATCTTCCATTGTAATGAAGATTAAGAAATGTTAGGATCCATTTGCAGCAAGTTTAATCAGAGTAGTCAACAGGCAGAAATCGGCAACGGTAAACAGGTACAATGTAGACAAGACAAAGAGTAATCGATGAGGCAGGCAGTAATCAGGACAGGTGGCAAACAATCAGAAACTATAACAAACCCAAGTCAAGGGCAGGCAGCAAATAATCAATAACAAGAAAAGTCCAAAATCACACACAGGTAATCAAAACTAGAATAACAGGGAAAACGCTCGGAATTGATGCACAAGGTCAAATTAAGACTTCGCAATGAATATCTGAATGAGTCCGGTTTATATGGGTTGGTGTTTAATAACAATCAGTTGCGAGAACAGGAAGTGATCAGCGGCAGGTGAGTTGACTCTTGGGAGTTGTAGTCCAAAATGCTTCTGGTTAGTATTCTGGGGATGTTTCCCTCTGGTGACGTGGTGGAGAAGAGCCGTAACAGAGCCCCCCCCCTTGTGAGCAGCTCCTGATGCGAGGAGGAAGGTGGCGTCAGGGCCTACCACGGGGACAAGGGGCCAGCTTCTCAGGGTGGTTCCGGTGAAACTCCTCGGTCAATGTGGGATCCAGGATGTCACCAGCGTTTACCCATGACCTCTCCTCTGGGATGTACCCCTCCCAATCCCAACCCCTCCCCAAGCTAGATACCTCAGCATACCACCCCGAAGCCTGATGTATATAAGCTCTCAAACCCTGTAAGCATCCTCTTCGTCTACCATTATCGGGGGGGTCCATTCTCTGGGTGCTTCCTCAGCCTCTCCAACCGGGCCACCAGTGGGTTTCAAGAGAGACATGTGAAAAGTGGGAGAGATGGGATAGTTATTAGGTAATCTGAGGCGAAATGAAACTGGGGTGATTTGTCAAGTGATTTGAAAAGGACCAACATACCTGGGGCTGAGTTTCTTAGACAGGAGCCTGAGTCGTAGATCACGGGTCGATAACCACAGCCATTGATCGGGAGTGTAGGTAGGGCCGGGTCTGCGGTGGGCATTGGCTTAATCTGCTGCCATCTGACTGCATGCAAGAGATGTGAATGTGCTCTGTCCCAGACTTCCTCACTACATCGTAGCCACTTGGTAACTGAAGGTAATTCTGTGGGTTCGCCGGACCAGGCGAAAAGTGAAGGTTAAAATCCTAATACGCATTTAAATGGAAGTGTGACTAATATTAACATCGAGATTCTTTTATAAAGGCAGACCAGACTCTTGAAGTAATCTGGCCCATCAGTGCCTTCCTGAGGGGACCACTTTAATCTATTAGATGATTGTTTAGTTAGAGGAAGAAACCCTTATCTAATTCCTCCTTGATGTATTCTTTCATTGCCTCAGACTCAGGTTGTGACAGAGGAAAAATGCGTCCCTTAGGGGGAACTGAACCAGGGATCAAATCGATTGAACAATCGACTGGGCGATGCAGAGGTAACTGGGATGCCTTCTTTATGCTGAACACCTCCATCAAATTGGTATATTCTGGGGAAACAACAGTAGTGAGTGACTCATTGATACTACTTGGTGGACTGACCTTCTTTAAACATTGTTGATGACAAGAGGAGCCCCACTGCTGCAACTCTCCCTCTCGTCAAGAAATGACCGGTTAATGCTCCCACAGCCAAGGCAGATCTAGGACTATGGTGTGATAAGGAAAGGGATGACAAAATTGGAGCTCCAGCAGACAATTTGATGCCCTCAGTTAACAGGCAGGTTTCATTATTTCCCAACGGGCGCCCATCTATAGCCTCCACTGTCAAGGAACATTCAGAAAAGCTTAGAGGCATGTGGTTTTCCTGTACAAATTCCTTTGGGATGAAACTGCCTGCGGCTCCAGAATTGATTAAAGCCATCGGGTTGATGGTCTGGTCTGCCAATGTTAATGTAACAGGTAACGTGATATTAGAGGAGTTATTAGTGGAAGTAGAAGTTACACTAACTATGAGCCGATCTGGGGCTGGACAGACTAGACATGGGGGGGAGATGATATGGCCGGGCTGACCAGAGTACAGACAAAGACAATTCTGGATTTGACTAGTTTGTTCATCTTGAGAGAGGTGAGTAACATCCACATGGAACAACCTAGAATATTGTCTTACTCTTGATGAATGCTCTATAAAGCCTGGTTCATCAGCTAAGAATATGGGTGTCCTATTTGATAGCAATTTGACCTTGGAAAAGCCACATTTCCAATATTTGTAAAACTGCATTTTTCATCTTAAAAATGTTAAATGTAAAAAACTACTACACATGCTCTCTGACTTATTTAAAACACCAGAAAGGTAAATAATGCATTTATGATATCAGGATGATTATTGCAATGCTGTACTTGGTGGTTGCCCTGTCTAAAACTCCAACTGGTTCAAACAGCAGCAGCCAGAGTTTGACCATATTATCCCGGTTCCATGAACACTGCACTAGCTGCCTATCATACATTTTATTAACATACAACAATTCTGCTGATTCTACCAACAAGGTCCTGAATGGTTTAGCTCAGTACCTGAGTACCTGAGTACCTGAGTGAGCTCCTTTCTCATTACAGTCCTTCATTGTCACTGCAATCTTAAAATTTCAGCCTGTTGATAATTCACAAAATTTCAAAATCAAGTGCAAAAAACAAACTCTGGAAAAGTCTCCCTAGTGTTGTCCGGGAGGCAGATACACTGTCAGTTTAAATCTAGATTAAAGACCCATTTCTTAGGGTCATTTTAGGCTGCAATTGGCTGCAATTGTTAGGCTGCATTACCTAGGTAAACCCGAAACCAGGAACAACTCCCATAACAACTTCCCATAAGTCTGCCTGTCTTTCAGTTCCCCAAGGTCCTGCAGTTAGTAGGATCCAGACTTTATCCAAACCAGATGGTGGGGATATGGGATGGAATGACCCCTGAAACAGACTGACGCAGCTTCAGATCAACCTGACACTAGTCCCATTTCCGGATCAGCTATATGATTATCCTTATGACAATTTAAGAAGATTACTGCCATAACCTGGATCACCCCAAAACAGTGGTAATGTTATGGACTTCTTGTTAAACTTCCTATTATCTAATTTACCTATCCCCAGATCAGTTAGATTCTACATTTTTGTTCCCTGCCTAGCCACAGCAATGTGATGTCATAGTTGCAATTTGTAACATTATGCTTTTGTCACTATCACTGTTTGTAACATTCCTCTGTGCCTGACAATTGTCACAAAATCATTCTATTTACATACATTTATAGCTATATAAAATTATACATCTATAGTTTTCTATAATCTGTAGTATTACAAGCTCTCTGTTTATATGCAAGAAAGTAACAAATTGCAGCTTTAACATGCCAGAGGAGAACTGGTGCTCCTGGATGAGCCTGTTTTTTCTCCATCTATACATCATTACATCATCTATACATGTTTTTTCTCCATCTATACATCATTGCAGTTTTGGTTTCGTAGACCTTTGGTTCCTAGGATTTTGTAAATTGTTAATATTGCTTCTAGCGAAATTATATAACCACAGTCCTAAAAACTCTACTATTTTGTATTATTCTTTCTTTGTCTCCAGTTCTCTTTTATTCTCTTTTATTGTGTATTTTTCAGGTATTTGTATTTTGTATTTTGTGTATTTATTTATTTTTTGTGTATTGTGTGTATTTTATGGTACTAATGCAAATCCCTTATGCCCCTGTCCAATAAGATGTTATCTTTCTATGTGTCAACTCCAGGTAAGCTGCAATGCCATATCTTGCTTAATATGATACCTATCATCTATTTTGTTAACTGACTACATCACATGTTATAGTAGGCATTCTGAATACATTACCCTCTTAAAGACCACTGAGAGAGCCTTCACACATAATGACAGGTACTTCTAATGCACGTTCATCTATGCAAATGGTCCAAATGTGTTGTAGTTTTTATTGGTTCAGTCAACTCTTTACTCATAAACCAACTATAAACCTAGTATCCCTAATTAGTTTTATTAATATACATCTTACACACATTATTTGCAATAATACCATGTATTCTGTGTTGACTGTGTTTGACATATATTCAGTGTTTTATTTTTTATTATAAGTAAAGCTTCTTTAAAGCAATGTAACATTGTAAAAAAGCACTATATGAATAAAATTGAATTGAATATAGTACACTAATAGAGTATACATAATTGTTATATAAAGTACTAATAATGCATTAAAGAGTACTGTTTGGAGACAGCCTTCCCCTTCTTCTGACCTCCAAAGTGGACAAAGAGCTGTTCAGAGCATCTAAAGCTCCCTGTGCATTCCAAATATAAACATAACACACACACTGGACTAGGGTTGCATGGTTTACCGGTACTACGGTAGTATCGCGATACTAAGTGTCCAAAATACTATATTTGTAGTAATACTGTATTTTTTAAACGTTTTTTTTTAAATAGCCAGTTATTCATTCTCATTAAACAAGGATTCTGAGGACAATTTGGTCTGTTTTCATTTATATCTTTGTATTTCTGAAAATTGCTTCATTTCGTAGATTTGAATTAAGAATTAATACAATATCGCATGGTATCGCGATGCTACTTGGTATCGTGATACTTCAGCTGGTATAGTATCGTAACATGTGTTTATGGTATCGTGACAACCCTACACTGGACACAGCAAAAGGACTTACAAGTTCACATAACCTGACTGGGGTCTTAATGTAATATAAGAATACCCAGGCCCAAACTCCATGCAGTTAGTGGTGACAAAGAGTGCCTGTAGGTCCCCCGCCCTCTTGATAGATGTAAGCGGCACTAAGTGAGCCATCTTGAGTGATAAAACACTGAAATTGGCCTCAGATAGTACTACTGCTTACCTATAAAGCCTTAATCAGGTTAGTCCCTATGTACTTAACTAATCTTTTCTTATGCTACAAGCCAATGCACGCTTTACGCTTACAAAACTCTGGACTTCTGGTTGTACCTAGAATTGCAAAATCCATTAAAGGGGGCAGAGCATTTTTTCACTTGGCTCCTAAATTCTGAAATAGTACTGTTTGGGGCTCAGACACCCTCTCGCAGTTTAAAACTAGATCTAGAAAGACACATCTCTTTAGCAAAGCATTCTTATAATGCATCTCATCACTTATTTTTTATTCTACCTCAAAAAAAATATATAAAAATGTTATACTATTAACGTTATGAACAGCAGACATGCTAATTATTCTCTGTTTTGGGTTTTCAGTCCCAGGGTACCTACAGGTTAAGCCTGCTCCAAGCATCAAGCATCCTACAGACCGACCCCAGCAAAGTTCATCCTGAAAATTGCCCCTGCTTCGGTACAACCAGGTGCTCATCATCAAGCCATAGAATGATGCCTACAGCCATAGACTGGGCCACCCAAAAGCACTGGGAAAAATGTGATGGACTTCTTTTAAATTTTACAGAGGCTATCTTATACGTCTCTTCTTGGTTGCCTGTTAACTTTTTTGTAAAATTTCAGTTAGACTTTTCACATCAACACATTCGATCTTGTACCAGCAGTTGGCTATTAGAGGTATAATCAGTAATGTGTCATCTCTGTTGAAACCTTCCTTAGTTTTTCTATCATTAACATCGTGGCCCCTTTCTTGTTGACATCCCTTATTTATCTCTGATATGTCACTAAATCGGACATAGTTGTTTCCTATATAAATGTTTAAATAATTTTTTGAGCCATTCTTTCTTTTAACCAATCATAGTTACGGACTACAGCTTTAGCGTGCCAGAGAAGCCTGGTTTCTCACAAGGTTTATTCTCCATTTATATATCACTGGAGTTTTAGTTCTTTGCCACTGTCACCCTGTTGGCTTCGTTACTGGAAGACTACTGACATTATCTTAGAACATTTGCTTAGGATAATGCTTTGTGTTACGGTGGACTCAGCCTCCTCTGCACCGCACCACCAGAGGGAACCCTCTCATCTCCCAGAATGCAACCTTCCGCTGATCATTTCCTGTTTGCCACCTGTTCACCATTACCGCTGCCTATTTTAAACGGACATTCACCATTACACATCGCGAAGTCTTGTTTGCCATTGCATCAATTCTGAGTGGGTTTCCTGTTGTATCTCTGCTGGTTTGTGCATGATCTGGATTGTTTACTGGTTATCGATCGTTCTTTGCCTGCCCCTGATTTGGATTGTTTATTGTTTTAATTCTCTACTGCCTGTCTCGATTATTGGATTGTGTTTCTGAATATTGATTGTTTGCTGCGTGCCCCGACTTCTGCCCGTTTAACATTTACGATTCTGTCTTATCTCTACTACCCCTGTTTGCTGTTGATTACCTTTGCCTTTTGCCTTCCAATAAATAAGCTGCATATGGATCCTAACTCATCTGACTCTTCGTTACACTTTGTGCATTGTATTAATTATCATTGTTTAATAATTTTAATTTTCTTTCTTCTTTTCATAAATTTTCATGTTCTCATTTTTATTTTCATTCTAAAATATTTTTATTCTATATTTTATATAGAATGAGAATATTCTCATTCTATATTTTTCATTTGTACAGCTGCTTTGTAGCATGTGCCATTGTGAAAAGTGCTATATAAATCAACTTGAGCATGGTCAAAGAAGATCTAGTGTCATTATCGACACAACGTCAAGTGACTGATAGTAAGGGAAATATGTTTTAAAATGCAAAGAATAGCTGCAACTCTACCTGACACAGTCCTGACAACCTCTGAGGTGTTTCTCAGGCCAACAAAGGAAAACTGGTAAAGACGCCAGGAGCGGATATCCCCAACCTCCACAGAGCTGCGCTTCCACTTGTAAACAATTTCCTCCTTGGGATAGCCATCTGCATGAACAAAGAGCTAACATTAGCTAAATATTAATACATCATTTCAAACACTAAGGCTTTGTTCAAAATAGCCCTTGTCATCATTCACTATTCCCTACATTTGTTTACTAATATTCCACTTAAAGGAGTGAATAAAAACAAGTAAGCAAATTCCAAAAACTTTGTTTTTCGCTGGAAGGACTGCAGGTGCCATCTCTTGCTTTGATGGTGTAGCCGTTGAGTGAACAATGGTTGTACACTCATTACTGTGGTACATTATGAGGTTGAATGATGTCCACTGTATATTCAGATGCCACTACAAAATGGCTGTCCGCTTAAAAAGTGCTCTATTTAAGAATTCTTGGGGGTGGGGTAAGTTGTGTGGGGTGGGAGTCATTGATCTGCTGTAATGTCACAATCATGTTTTTAGAAAACATTTTAGGAGATGGAGCAACCTAATATGTATATATATATATATATATATATATATATATATGAGTAGGCTCCCACCTGTTTGTCACCAGGAGCTTCACTTAAAAAAGTGGAATGAAATTCCAAATTGGTGGCTGGGATTCCCCTGACCAGAAGTGCTTTGGGAAATTAATGTATGTTTAAAGTGAAATTTTAGTAAAATGAATACTTAAAGTCAAGTGGAACACAGCCCAGCTTACGAAATAAAGGACCGTAATAAAGTATACATAACTGAAAGCAGGTTAGTGGAAGCATTGTACACTCAAGTTTAAAAATTGGCTGGGTACTTCTTACATTGAAAATAAGATGAAAATAAACTGAAATATAAGTTATTATTTACTATTAATCTTCCTTTCTAGTGACCTGTTAACTGTTATTACAGGATCATTGAGTAAGTTGTATTCAAGTGGATCACTCTGATTTATGAACCAAGTTAACTGTTTCATTTATAAGAACAAAATAAGGATTTCAGTATCAGGCTGATTAGGTTCTTAAAAAAGATTTTTCTTAAAGAATTCCTCCCATTTACCTAAATCTATGTTGTATCTATGCTTTCGTATAGATGCTTTCGTTGATAAAAAACAAGATAAAGACCATTATGCTAACTAAAAAGGCGTTGGGTTGTATTTAAAAGATACAAAGCGTATTTTTTTCAGTCCAGAGACCTCAAGCCAAAATATTGCTGATGTCTAGACAGATCTCTCATTTCAGGGCAATATTTTTCCATTGACAAATGCAACAGTGTATTTCTGTGTTACAACAATGCACCATTTAGGATACAAAACCAAAGGCAATAACAAAAGCGTATAATACAATCATATTATTTCATATGGGTTTGACAGGGTCACTAAATAATTGGTAGACTTTTCATGCAAGAATTAAATTGTTAATTTCTTATCTTGAAAGAGGGGCAGATAAAGTTCCTATCCACTTCAGTGTCCCTAGTTTATATCCTTTAGGTGTTTATTGATTTGTCCTCTTTCACTTCCCACAATCTATCGCTGTCAGTCATTGTGACTTAAGGAAAACATGGTTTTCAGGCTGCATCTGCATACAGCTGACACACAGAAACTTTCTCACTGGTTTTCCATCAATTGATAACCATCTACAAGAAGGATCTGCAAAACTTATAAGGGTGCTTCTTCAGCTATGGGTCCAGTGGCTGATTTTTTTAAACTAAAAGATTTATTGTTTTTCCACTTTCTGTATTATATGAAGAACACTTTGCTACTGTACAGTTATTTACAGGTATATCAATTACAACTAAACCTTGGTTGTGGCATCATGTTTACTGACAAATTAGTGTACTTTCTTACCAAGTATACAACATTGTTAATGCAGAGTGTGCTCGAGATATGCGACATAAATAAAACAATGGAAAATTTAAGATGAATAAAAAAGTTAAAGTTAGCTTTAATCAGCTCTGTCAAGCTTTATGTAAATAAATATAATCTTAGTATGACAACAGATTTTATTTAAAATGTTATATCTAAATCTGTGTACAGTAATCCTGGTTCAAATAAATAAACACAAATGTAATTTCAACTAGATAGGTAAGTTTTCTGAAGAAACTGTGAGTGGTGCTTGCCGTGGCAAAACTAAGGAATATTTAAATGATGTTAACACAATTTAGCTTGATATTAGCATGTTCTAGGATGAAATTACATGGTGTTAACATGACTTAACATGATGTTAGCATGACTTAGCACGATGCTAGCCTGATTTTGCTTCGCAAGCACCACTAATGAGATAAACTGTAATAAATAAATAAACTATAAAAAATAAAATACATAAAAAACATTTCTATACCTACAGAAGTCCCTATAGTTAAAAAGGAAAACCACCCTGTGTTGATTTCCTCTAAAACTACTGTGGACACTTTTCCAGGAGACTGTCCCATACTGCACCTACTGCTTCATTGTTAGCATAATAAAGACTAATAAACCCTTTTAAAAGCCAAAAGAGAGATAAAAACTCTACACAAGGGCCTTCTTCTCAGCACAGCTTGCTTTTATGAGCGTGTCTCTAAGTTAGACCAAACTGTCCAACAAAACATTTCTGTTTTTGTATGTTTCAAAGCAAAAGCAGGAATAAAATGTCTATTAGCATCCTTAAAATGCTTTATATGTTTTCAAACAAAGCTGAGAGTGGAAGTAGGCCTGGGGTAAAGGAAATTGGACAGAAGCCTATAATTCAGTAGATATAGGCAAGTTTGAATTATAGTTTACAGAATAGCTAAACTTACAGCTTGAAAACTCCAGGGGACAGGAATGTTCATCCATTGGAAAGTTATTCAGTTTAAGTTGGCACTCTGCATCGATGGTCAGTCTGCAGACAGAAATAATACAGCTAATTACTTTTCAAATATATGGCAGAATGCATTTTGCTAGCATATCTCACCATTATAATCCACAGAGCTAACATACACTGATATAAATAGCACAATAATGCAATGCATGACAAAACATGTCATTAGCATAACAGGATTAGCATCAAATGCTTTTAATGGCAGGCTTTAATTATAAGGGTATTAAATGAACAGATGTTTCCCATCTTTTATGTGGTAGTTACACTTAGATTAAGCAAATAATTAGAACCTGAGTTACATAAATCAAGTCAACATGAAAATGTAAGCAATGATAGTTTGATCTAATCTCTCTTTCCCAAGTCTTGTTAACAGCTTGACAAGTTTTTACTCTAAAATCAAAGGTTACATATAGCTCAGTTACCTTAAAGTATACAGTATACGCCCATCATTCCATATCCGAAGCATCCGATTGGGCGTGGTGATCCAATGGGCATCTGCCTTCTTTGAGTTGCGGAAAAATGTGTCAGGGATCCAAATTTTGCCAACCATGTTGCTATTAAGACGTAAAACCTTCATAGTGCTGTTAAACTTCAACCTCCTGTCGTACCAGGTCTGGGCGAAGAAGATGTCAATGGTGTACTCCTAAAAGGCAAGTGAAAAATATTTCACACCTTCAGGAATGGAAAAATATGATGCTATCCAGTTTTGAAAGTAACATCCTCAAAGCAAAATCAATGTTTTTAAGAGTGCATAGCCAACTATTCCTATCAATATACCAAATGGGGACCTGAAAATAAAATGCTTAACAATAACTAGGCAAATAGGTCTCCTTGTTTAAGAAAGGCAGCTTTTTATACCCTTGTTTGTTTGTTTTTTTCGTTTTTTGCTTGAGGTGTCAGGCTAATTTATTAATTTAGCCCGAATTGAATACTAAAACTCTGGCAAGCAGCAGCCTCCTCCGTAAAANNNNCCCCACCCCCTGTGAGCGGCTCCTGACGTGAGGAGGAAAGCGACGCCAGGGTCTTCCTTGAGGTCTTGGGGCCAGTCTCTTTGGATGGGCTCTATGGAATTCCTCGGTGAGGATCCGGTCCAGGATATCGCCTGCATTCACTCATGAACGTTCCTCTGGACTGTACAGCTCCCCATCTACGAAGTTTTGGATCCTGCCAGCCGGCGTCTGGAGTCAGGTAATTGATTCACTCAGTAGGCCTCCTCGCCGTCCGCCACAATAGGAGGGGCCTGTTCCTGAAGACCCCCCTCCAGCTCTCCAACCGGTGCACCGGCGGGCTTGAGCAATGAGACATGAAAAGTGGGTGAAATGCAATAATTAGCAGGTAAATCAAGACGGGCTGAAACAGGTGTAATTAGTATAGTAATTTTGAATGGATCCACGTACCTAGGACTGAGCTTCCTGCAGGGAAGCCGAAGACGCAGATCCCGAGTTAAAAAGCCACCCATTGTCCAGAGGCGAAGTTGTGACCTGGCCATCTGATGGCGAGAAGTAGGTGGGCGTGGGATCTCTCCCAGACTTCTTCGCTGCGTTGCCAGTCCGTTAAGGCTGGAAGGTCTGTAGGTTCCCCGGACCATGGAAAGAGCGGAGGTTGGAATCCTAAGACAAACTTTAAAGGAGTCATTCCAGTAGCAGGTTTGACAAGGGAATTCTGGGTGTACTCAGCCCACCTCAGGTACCTGCTCCAGTCGGCTTGACGTTGGTTACAATATGAACGTAAGAATCTCCTGGTTTAGGTGTTCGGTCTGTCCATTTGACTGTGGGTGGTACCCTGATGTGAGGCTGATATTGACTCCCAAGCTTCTGAAGAACGATGACCACACACAAGAGGTAAACTTGGGGCCCCAGTCCGACACAATGTTATCTGGCAGTCCATAACATAACATCCATAACATGAATACAAAATTACATAGAATCTCGGCAGTCTCAAGAGAAGTGGGGAGTTTAGGGAGAGATACTAGACGGCATGACTTCGAAAAAATGGTCTATAATAGTGAGTATTGCCTTGTGAATTGGGCAGATCAGTAATAAAGTTGATAGCAATATGGGACCGATGTGGTGTGGGCAACGGTTGTAGGAGTCCGGCGGGTAGCCTGGGAGTCTTGGAATTTGGAGTCTTTATGGTGTCGCTGGGGAGATTAGGCCACCAGTATCGATTCTTTAGGAGGTGAATCGTGGCAGTAATACCCAGTGCCCTGAACTAGGGTTTTCATGCACGTGAGTGAGCAAACACTTCCTAAATGGTTCGGGAATGAAGATGAGGGACATCCCGTGGGCCGAGGTTGCGACTTGTTTGCATTTAGGATTTCGGTATACAAATCCCATTGGATGGGGGCAACTAGAATTCTTTCTGGGATAATACTTTCTGGTGATTTTAGGGGCCTCTTCAGACTGTCAGGAAAGAGCATCAGCTTTTGTGTTTTTTGAGCCTGGGCGGTAAGTTATAGTGAAATCGAAGCGTGTAAAAAACAGAGACCATTGGGCTTGACCGGGTTTAGACGTTTGGCTGTCCGAAGGTATTCTAGATTTTTATAATCCGTTCTAACTGTGAAACGGTGTACAGCCCCCTCTAAACAATGTTGCCATTCTTCAAGCGCTAATTTTATAGCTAGTAACTTGCGGTTTCCAACATTATAATTTCGCTCTGTTGACGAGAGTTTACGGGAGAAGAAAGCACACGGGTACATTTTGGGTGGTGTACCATGTCGTTGAGACAGTGTAGCACCCACACCATGATTAGAAGTATCGAACTTGACTATGAAGGGCATTTCAGGGTTCAGATGACGTAAAATGGGGTCGGTAGTAAAACAAGTCTTTAGGTCTGCGAATGCCCTGGTTGCTTCATCATCAGATAATTTGCCCGAGTGACATTTAGTAAGTGAGGTGAGTGGTGCAGCTACTGAACTGAAACCCCGAATGAAACGTTGATAAAAGTTAGCAAAACCTAAGAATTGTTGGAGTGCTTTTACTGTTCTGGATGAGGCCAATCAGTTACAGCTCACACCTTCTTGTCATCCATGGCAATTCCCTCCTGACTTATCATGTATCTGAGAAAAGTAGTGCTAGTGGTATGAAACTCGCATTTCTCCCCCTTCACATACAAATTATTCTCAATAAGATGTTTCAGGACGCGTTGAACATGTTCAATGTGTTCTTCTAATGACCCGGAGTAGATCAAAATGTCATCAAAATACACAATAATTTGTCTAATATGTCACGGAAAATGTTGTTCATAATAATTGTTCACCTGGAGTTTTCCCCTCTGACGGATGCTCAAAATTCTCCCTGAACTGGAGAAGAGCCAAAAGTGGGGAACATGGAACCATCTACTCTTCACACGGCTGTCACCCAGTCCAGGGCTTTTCCTGTGAGTAGAGAACAAACAAACGCAATACAGCTGCTCTTGTGGGATAAAGAGCCGGTTGCTGAGAAACAAAAAGTGCACCTTGAAGGGTTGCCATTAAACCTCTCCGGGAAGGCGAGCCATGGGCTGACCGGAGAAGGAGTTACGGTGATCGGGTGATGGAGGGGTTGCTGCCATAGTCGCTGGAGGGGAGCGTCGAGCTCCTTGAAGCGCTCGGATGAGTTTCTCCGTGAGCAAGGTCAAGCGTGTGAGCTGATGCTGATACATCGCGATCTGAGACGTTTGAGCCGACAGCTCGGTGGAGAGCTGTCGGATGGCTGCTAGATCGCTGGTTGGCGATGTCTTCTGTAACGAAGACTATGGGACATATGGATCCATCTGCAGCTTTTTAATAAGGCCACATAACAGAGTGGCCGGCAGACATCAATCAAAAACGTAATCCAAAGCAAAGGTCAAAAGGCAGCAAACAATCAAAAACATGATAAACAATCCAAATGAAAACACTCTGAAATGTTTGACTAGGCAAAACAAGACAAAACATCGCAATGAGCTCGTGAAAGTCTGGGGTTTATATAGCTGGGCTGATTGGGAACAGGTGCGTCCTAGGCACGAGGACCATGGAAATTGTAGTACAAATTGAACATTAATACTCTGGCGAGGGCTCCCTCTGGCGATGCGGGGAGGTGACAGTTTAACAGATTGACAATTGTAGGATTTATCATCATATGTTCCATGCACTAGTATAAGAAGATGCTGATGTACTATTGCAACAAAAATGCTTTTCTTGTGAGTCACAGATGGATAATATACAGTAAAGACAATAGCCTGGTTTCCGCATTACACACTAAAAACGTCAAATACCATCTTGATAGGTGAAAATGTATGTCTTAAAAATCTTCCTCATGAATAAAGATTCCAAAACCACTTTCCAAACCAAAAAATCATGCTAGCATAAATAAAGATAATTTAAAACATAATTTAGAAGTTTGGTCATTTCTAAAAGGGACAGTCAAATCCTTGGTCACTTCAGTTCTCTTATCTTACTATCTGGATCCAGGTGTATTTATTTCAGGCTGACTTAACTTCTCTGTTCTGCCACTAAAACAGAATTAAACAAATTTGTGCAGGTATTATTTAAGTAACGTCTATAAAACCAATTCAGCAAAGAAAACATTTAGGGGATGGGTTTTAACTTTATCATATTAGCATAATGCATTGTGAAACATCACACCACGAGCAAGAAAGAAATAAAGGTAAGAACATTACTTACCATGTTAATGGCATTGACTGGCCCAATGCTGTTTACGAACATGTCTGTGTGAATTACGGTTGGTTTGACTGTAAAGAGCAGTAAAAAAATAAATAAGAATGCAGAATTATTATTTGTATGTGTCAAATATGAAATGTAAATATAATTTAACTGTCAAGTAATTAAAACTTAATCTCATGAATAACAATCAATTAATTATTTAATTACACATATTTGCTAAGAAAAATGCCCCAAATAAAGACATAACAGTTACATTTTTTTCTTGCAAATAAGTCATTAAACAGACATTATGAAAAGTGGTTTTAGAAGTCAATATAAGCCTGCTAATATAAGTCCACAGTAATCCATTTGTTTGTCAGTCCATCTCAGCTAGGCCTTACACAGAATATGTTCTTGTATTGCGGCCGGAGTTTTGTTTGGGCCTTTGTACACATTAAATTTAAAAACAGCTCAACATTTAAAAATATGTATTGACATGCCTACATTCTGTTCCTTTTTGTATTGCTCTATATAGCTGTTTTATACGTAATATATATACTATATACGTCTGGCTGCTAGTCAGACAAGACAACGTCTTAACTTACTGGATATGTTTTTGCATCTGGCCCCAGTATTATTTTATCCTTTAAATCTAACAAAAGTGTGCTTGTGTTGTATTGTTCTAATATAAAAGCCAAAGGTTTGATACTTAATTAAATACTTAATTAAAATTAATTATAAACTAATTATTAGTATTTTAATCTACCATTATTTAATCTACCATTATTTTACCATTATACAATTAAAAAAACAAAACATGCATTTTGTTCCATCTGATGACAAGTCATTGTCAGGATGCCGGTCTAATCTGCTCTGGGTTTGTGTCTGTTGTGTTCCTGTTTGTCTTTGTCTTGTTCCTGCTCTTGCTAGTTATTTTGCCTAGTTATTCTGCCATTTTTAAAACCTTGTTCCTTGCGCCCCTGCATTGATTATCGTGGGCTGAATGACACCACTAATAAGAACCAGTACTCCCTGCCACTGATGTCCTCAGCCCCTGAGTTACTGCCGGGAGTGCAGAGCTTCACGCAGTTGGACCTTTGCAAAGCCTATCCCTTGGTTCGGATAAGCGAAGAGGATGAGTGGAAGACAGCTTTTAACATCCCTACTGGGCACTTTGAATATCGGGTGATGCTTTTCGGGCTTACTAATGCCCCAGCTGTCTTCTAGGCCCTGATTAATGTGTGCTTAGAGATATGATCAATCGATTTGTCTGTGCAGGTACACACCAAGCTTGTCTGTCAGGTGCTGCAGAGGTTACCTAAAAACCAGTTTTACGTCCATGCTGACTCGGTTCCATTTCTGGGACCAATAATCTCGGCTGAGGGGGTTAAGGTACATCTTGCCAAAGTAAGAGCCGTCTCAGAATGACCAGTCCCCGACTCTAGTAAAGCATTGCAGCGGTTCCTGGGGTTCGCTTTTTTACCGCTGTTTAACCCTTTCGTGTGTGAGTTTTCTTTCAGGCGACAGACCCCACAGCGTGAGTTTTTTTTATGCGACCGTTATTTTGGAACGAATCAAGTCCAGTTACTATGGAGACGCATAAAGCTTGTGACGTGGCATTACACAGTGGCGCGACATCACACAATGGCGCGCTGCAGCTTATACGTATATGAACGTATATTTCAAACCAAATATTTATCAAACTTTTACATGCATTGTTAAATGAAAGATTTTCTAATTGTTAAATATGTGCAAACGTTTAAAATGTTCACGTTAGATTGATTGGCAAGTTATC
>JAZGTI010007836.1:0-11664 GCA_036877585.1 Botia kubotai
ACAGTATACATTCACTGAAATACAAACGTTGCATCATGCATTTGGAAAGAGATGAGCTTGCTTTAAGCTGCACTGAACCTTGATGGTATATCATGTGAAGTTATTTGGTGATAGTGGTGTTAGGAAGTTGCTGGTGTGTCTGAGATTGATGAATAATCTTTCATAAGGTAAGTAGACTCGTGAATTATTAATCATAACAGAAACTCCTCAACTCATTTCACTACATGTCCAGTTTTGTTGTTCAGTAATCTCCACCATGTGTCCTTTAATATCACTCATAAATATTAGATTGTTGTTTTGGTCATTCATATCATACCACGCAATATTAGAATGGGTATCCCTTAGTTTTAAAATACTTACAGTATAAATGATTTATAATTTCACAGGTTGTTACCCGTTTATTCCCCAAACGTCACATATTATTCCCCCATAGGTACTGAATAGGTACACTATAATTACAAAAAAGATACACGGTAACTTCAGTTTACTTACGCGGTTCGTTGCATGTTAATTATCTGGTTTGTTACCCACTTATGACCCAAACGTAACACGTTTTTCTCTTTACTTACCCCGTAAGTTCTTTATAGGTACACTATAATTACAGAAACGTACACCGTAAATTCAATGTACTTACGCAGTTCTTTGCGGGTTGTAATCTAAAGCGTTACCCAACTTTTAACCTCTAGATGGGACTAGATGTTCTAGTGAAAGATGACATTTTACTTCAATATTTTATTGTGTGATATTTACATTTTATGTAGTGAAAAGTAGCAGTCTGCTGCAGGGAGCTTAAACACACCGTCACTGGATTCATTGTGACAAACAGAGAAATGTTCAGATCATTTTTTTATCAGAAAAATCTGTTTAAATATTGAATGTTAAAATTTGCCTAAAAACTGCATAATCATATTTGTTTTTACATTTTAGAAACAGGGCTTCAAAAACTGCAAAACATAGAAAATACATAGAAAGTAAAACTGCTGGTGTGATATATTTTGACCTCCTGAAAGTGAGGATTAACATTTTCTGAGTTCAAGGCCTTATTTTGTGCTGTTATTGTGAAATGTACCAAATACATTACATTACATGATTAAAATGACGTGTTTCCTTACTTTTCCTTACAGTATCATTTTGAGTTCCAGGCATCACACAATGCAAACTAAAAGACGTTTTCCCCAAATAAACAATTGACAGTTCAGTTCACTAACACAGCACACTGCAGATCCTCAGATCCATCAGATGAACCCATGATGCTCACAGAAGTAATCATTTATATACACAAACTTTCATTCATATGTGTATGTGAGTGTATTACACTGTACTTTATCTAGTCAAAATGATGGAAGAAGGCAATTGTACTGCCCGCGAGGCAGGAGCCAATTAAAATCCTCCAGCTGGATAACTGATTCACATCCTGTGTGTCCAGAGCTCTCTGTGTTAAGAAGGGAAATTGTAGGTGGTGTTACATACTGCACGGATTAATAAAGGGCTGAGATGTGTGCATGAATATTCTGTTACATAAAACACCTTTTGCCAATTAGTGCTTCAGGTGAGTCTCTGAAATTCTTCCTGCATATAAAGTGGAATTCTTAGAAATAAAGTACAGAGGAAAACTGCTAAAAAAAGCTCTTAAAAAACCCTTTCATTGCTCAGAGAACTATTGTCTTAGTTTTTAGTTACGTCTAATTTAAGAGTTAACTGTGTCTCTGTTTCTTAAATTCATCAAACAATGACAATTACATAAAGCTATTTTTATTTAAAAACAATTAAATGAAATGTCAGGCTTTAATGCTATTTGAAAAGATGTGAATTATGAGTTTATTTTGTATATTTTTGAGTAATGTGCATTGGCATATATTTTACATCCCTAGTTCATACTGTACATACTGTCACAAATGAATGCAGACAGCATAATCTACATTTAATGTACAAAAAATGTAGAAGCAAAATGATAACATGGTGAAAAAAGTACAGTCAATCAGGGCCAGGCACTCCTGCACATATTTTTGCTATATTGGTCACATTCACTTACTACAAAATCGATAAAGTTGTAAAAAACTGCAGTACAGTTGACGTTCTCTAAAAAGCATGTAAAATATGATGGGCAATGATTATGTGGGGTGGATGCTCTCTGCCATAATGTCCTTCATTTAGTCTTGATGTTCTGCTGTTAAATTGTGTTTAATTTTTCAGGTTAATTTGATGTTTCGGCTGAACAGAACTCTAAACTCTATTCTGAAGAAGTCACATTTCAGTCACTGGTGACACTGCTCTGGCCTCTATTCAAACAGAAATCAGTGCACACGCTGGTCAGGAGAAAATTGAACATGCGGCAGAGCACGACAGAACGTGAACTGTCTTTCAAGTCAGATCTAAAAAAAAAATCTGATTTGAAAAACATTCTCACATCCCTCCCTGTTCACCTCCATAAACTTCTCACAAAAAATTTAATCCATGACAACACTGACCTTTTGCGTTCCATTTATTTAAGATCTCACTTTAAAATTTTGGACCTTCGTTTCTGGAGAGTGCTCGTGTTAAATGTTTAGTTGTACAGCTTTAACGGTTTATATCTGCATTACTGTTTGTCTCAGCCATCAACTCAACACTGCATCTTTTTTGTCTCTCCTGCCGATGTCTCTCCTGCCGATGTCTCCTGCCGATGTCTCTCCTGCCGATGTCTCGTGCAGATGTCTCTCCTCCAGTTGTCTGTCCTGCAGATGTCTCCTGCCGATGTCTCTCCTGCCGATGTCTCTCCTGCAGATGTCTCTCCTCCAGATGTCTGTCCTGCAGATGTCTCTCCTGCAGATGTCTCTCCTGCCGATGTCTCTCCTGCCCATGTCTCTCCTGCCCATGTCTCTCCTGCAGATGTCTCCTGCCGATGTCTCTCCTGCCGATGTCTCCTGCCGATGTCTCCTGCCGATGTCTCCTGCCGATGTCTCTTCTGCCGCTGTCTCCTGCAGATGTCTCTACCGCAGATGTCTCCTGCAGATGTCTCTACTGCCGATGTCTCTCCTGCAGATGTCTCCTGCAGATGTCTCTACTGCAGATGTCTCTACTGCCGATGTCTCTCCTGCAGATGTCTCTCCTGCCGATGTCTCCTGCCGATGTCTCTCCTGCCAATGTCTCTCCTGCAGATGTCTCTCCTCCAGATGTCTCTCCTGCCGATGTCTCCTGCCGATGTCTCTCCTGCCGATGTCTCTCCTGCAGATGTCTCTCCTCCAGATGTCTCCTGCCGATGTCTCTCCTGCCGATGTCTCTCCTGCCGATGTCTCTCCTGCAGATGTCTCTCCTCCAGATGTCTCCTGCCGATGTCTCTCCTGCCGATGTCTCTCCTCCAGATGTCTGTCCTGCAGATGTCTCCTGCCGATGTCTCTCCTGCAGATGTCTCCTGCCGATGTCTCTCCTGCAGATGTCTCCTGCAGATGTCTCCTGCAGATGTCTCTCCTGCCGATGTCTCTCCTGCCGATGTCTCTCCTGCAGATGTCTTTCCTCCAGGTGTCTCTCCTGCAGATGTCTCCTGCAGATGTCTCTCCTGCCGATGTCTCTCCTGCCGATGTCTCTCCTGCCGATGTCTCTCCTGCCGATGTCTCCTGCCGATRTCTCTTCTGCCGATGTCTCCTGCCGATGTCTCTCCTGCCGATGTCTCTCCTGCCGATGTCTCCTGCCGATGTCTCTTCTGCCGATGTCTCTTCTAGTCAATGACCTCCTGAACTTTCTGCAATAGACGAATTTGGTTCAGTAGGTTCAAACAAATACATTTTTAGGAACATAATATGCTGGCTTTTGATAAAATAGAGAAAAGCAAGCAGATTTTTGTAGGTTTTTAATTCAAAGCTGAATCAAGGTTGCTGTATTAAAATGATATTATTTGCGGTAATATAGCTGAAAATAAAAATGCTGCCAAACACCTTTTCAGATCCTGATTTCTGTGAGAGAATGAAGAGGTCTGAACTTCTAAACATCTCAAAAGATCAAAATCACAAAGCAGCAGGACTGACAGGCCACAATCTGCTCTGACAATATAATAAAACCTTTTAATGACACCCGAAATCTTACCCTTACTCACTCAACCAGCAGCATCACAGTCTGGATGTGAATAATGTTTGACCTCAACAGCATTTAAAATAACACAAACATGACTGTATGAAGAGAAATAAATCTAAAAATAGAAACAAAAGTGTAGAAAATTGTAGCTTTAGCACTTATACACACACACAGTCACACACAAAATCAAACTACTAAAAACAAATGTGGAGATTAATGATTTTCTAAGAAATATTTCACCCAAAAAATGTGGATTCTGTCATTCACAACTAAACATTATTTCTATTTGTTTACATTTATATGTTCTTGTTGAACCTTTGTGTTTGAATTATTAAAAGCATAAACACTTTAATGTCCCACTAAATTTGTTTTGGACTTTATACTATTTATATTGTATATCAAATCAAATATTGTTCATCATCATTAAAGTTTAATTCAAAGCTGCTTATGTAGATGTCCGGCTGCTCTGTTCCTCACTGACATTTATCATCCATATGACTTAACATCACCATTGACCTGGGTAACAGTGTTTGTTTCATACCTGGTGTTCCTCCATCCGTCTTCTGACAGACCTGTGGCTACATTCACAATGGGTATGATAGAACATGCCGGAATGTTCACATTGCAGGTTTTTCCCAGCCCAGAGGTTGTGTAGCTGGTGGTTTAGCCACATGATTAGAAACACATTCATATAATTGGAATTAATCGTACAGCTAATTATTTGAAGTCTTCAGAAATATCAGAGGATTGTGAGCAATCTTCTCTTCAAACAGCTGGTCTGGAAGAACATGAGAATGAGTAAATGATTAAGTTTAATTAGTTAAATGGCCTAATTGGCCCTTATTATTGTTTATGAATTAAGCTCAGGAAAATCGTCCGAAAGCTAGAAAATGCTGTCTCTTAGGGGTGCATTCCAAGGTAGGAAGACATCAAACACAACCGAATCCATTGTTTGCTTCACTTCCTGTCTCTGGAGATACCTTTCTTTTCTTACCTTTAATATCTCACAATACTGTGTGTGTACGTCTGCAGGGTAGATGAGTGGTTGATGAGTGGTGATCGGGGGACAATTTCTGTATAAATTTGAGTGAATTTTGACTTTGCACAGTTTTTAAACACTCTGTTTACTATATATTTCAAATCTAATTTCATCATGAAGCCTGGCGGAAACTACTCTGGGTACGTCACAGTTTTTGAATTCATTGCCTGATAGGGCAGCGAGGCAGGAAGTCAGCTGCCTAAGCTTTCACACGCAGCCATTGCTGAAGGCGGTCAGTGTCTCTAATACTGACTCTGGCCTTTAAAGCGAAAGGAAAACACAGTGTTACCTTGCGCACTCAAACACTGAGTCCCAGAGATGCTGCCTGCAGCTTTATCCTGCAGTCAGCAAGGAGGGAAAAATGAATGAAGCTGGAAGTAACTCAGAGAGGTTTTTATGTCTTGGCTGCAGCTCAGCAGATTCTCATTCATATAATGTTTGGTAATGTTGGTATTGTTTGGTAATGTTGGTAATGTTTATTTGGTAATGTTTGGTAATGTTTGGTAATGTTGGTAATGTTTGTTTGGTAATGTTGGTATTGTTTGGTAATGTTGGTAATGTTTATTTGGTAATGTTTGGTAATGTTGGTAATGTTTGTTTGGTAATGTTGGTAATGTTTGGTAATGTTAGTAATGTTTGGTAATGTTTGGTAATGTTAGTAATGTTTGGTAATGTTAGTAATGTTTGGTAATGTTGGTAATGTTTGGTAATGTTGGTAATGTTTGGTAATGTTTGGTAATGTTGGTAATGTTTGGTAATGTTAGTAATGTTTGGTAATGTTTGGTAATGTTTGTTTGGTAATGTTTGGTAATGTTGTTTGGTTGGAGGGGCATCTGAAAGGGAATGTTTGCTCTATTTTAATGTGTTTTTTTATCTTCTAACATTTAATAACAATGAAAGTTAACATAGCTAATGTTTCATTAAAAACACAAACAGCTTTATAAACATTAACAAAAGCATATCATACTGTTGACATAACAAAATAAATAACAAGAGCAAGTAATTTTGCATTACTTTAGCATTATCAAAGCGACCTAGCACAAAAGCATCACATCTCAATAATGGAAAAACAGTTGCATGTCTGGAATTACAGCAGGCATCAGTAAGGCAGCGTGCAGATGCACAGATACCTGTGACAGCAAAGCATCAGTGTGTGACTCCAGTGCTGTCCGTGTACCTCACGCCCTGCGTCTCCTCAAAAAGAACATCATGAAATGCTCCTCACAGCACACATCGATTCACTGAAGTGAACTTTCACACAGAAAGATTGTAAACAGAAACAAAATATCCAAAATGCAACTGTTTAATAATATAATAGTATAATAATGCAATAATATCTGATGCTGTTATTGTCTATTCTCTGGAACGTTTGACCTTCAACTCCGACTGATTTTCTTTAGTCCTTGGTCGCATAATTTTGGTAACATTTTATTTAAAGTAGCTCTCACTGTTTTTCTAGCTCTTTCTAGTTTTACCTGTGATTACAAAAAAATACAAATATTACAGTTCAAAACTAGACGACTTTCTATTGGTCCACTAGTTACAGGCTGACAGCTCTCCTCTAGTCAGAGCTTGGAGTTGACATCACTCCAGTGCGACTGCTGTTCACTTTAACATGTGCGAGGGCAGACCGCTATAGTTAAAATCAATAAAGCTGTTTACACTGAGTGCCTCTCAGAGCTTCCTTTTCTCGCTTCCTTTCCTCGTGTCTTAGCTCCACCCTGTATGCATGGGAAAGTACAAGGATGTCAGTCAGAGACTTCCGCATCTCGTTCATGCCTTCTCAGAAAGCTTCCTCATTTCTCGTTCCTCGCCTCCTCAAAGTGCAATTGAGATGTCCTTCCAGATGGCTGACCTTGATCAGTTTCTGGCTGATGGGCTGGAGGACAGGAGTGCAAGGAAACGGGAAGCATCAGTTCAAGTATTGAGAAGCATCACCGTACGCATCAGAGAGACACGCTTAAGAAGATCTACATTAACTGCCATCGGCAGAACTGCATTCAGGTAAATTTAGTATCTAAAAATCTGTTGGTTTTAGATGGAAATCAAGCAGTATGTTTACATTCTTGTGTTTTTAAAACACTCTTATTGTGAGTGTGCACTTATCTCAGAGTTTATTTTGCATGTAAGTTGAATGTGCAGCCTAAATTGTGAGCAAATTGTGAGTAATAGTTTATGAATCTTATGTTTATTCCATATTTCTTTGCTATAATCTGCAGGTGGTTGTCTCTCAATGTCTTTGGTGATTACAGGCCTGATATTTTTGGGTACGGGGTGGAAAAACATGATTTTCTAAAAGTTCAGCACTAACCTTTCCAAATGACATGAATGACATAAATGACCAAGAAACATCAGTATAGATCATCAACATCACCATTTCTTGAGAATGGCCCAAAAACACAAATGTTAATCTCATGGCACTGATGCATGTGTGGAAATGAAATATGTCGATATTTAGCTTGCCAACAGGTGTGCTAGACTTTTACTGTAACAAATGTGTTTCTGCTTAAAGGAAAGAAGGAACAGAGTCTCTTTTTGGTCATATTTTCTTTTAAAGAAATTATTGGAATATTTTCGGTTTCTTTTAAAGAAAATATGCCATTTTTCCAGATTACAGCTCCCACAATTCCAAAGGAAAATCTCCAGACCAGAGCTCCACAAATTTCTGAAAAATGAGAGGGGAAAAGTTTCTTTGCCTGAGAGTAAACAGAGCATGCTTGGTGTGCAGGAGTAATGCCTCGTTCTGTGAATGAGGAAACATGGTCAATACTCATACATTTATTAACATGAGTGAATTTCTACACTCTTACCTTGAAGGCGCCTAAAATTACAGTTTAAAAAATACATGCGGCAGCTGAAAGGATAAGCAGACCAGCTCATTGCCGTCTTTAGAGAAAGTCACATGTAATAAAGTTTTCAGACTGAAGGACCGATGATGACAGTAGATGATGTTGAGATCAGATAGAGGTCTGATCTCATGCTCTGAGAATGTCTTCAATAAATATGGACAATGTATGATTTATTTCTTTATTGATTCTTATGTATATAAATAGGTGTGTAATATGAAAACCTGTCATATTAAAAAAGAAAAAGAATTCACTTGTAAACTACATTTGTCTTTTACAGGATTTAAATAATGTAAAGTGTGACTGCTGAGCAGGTGTGAGGTGGAGGGTTCGTTTCAATCTACAGAACTGTATGTCAGACAGAATGTTCTGTTTTGGTCCGAGGTTCTGAATGATGAGAGTGCAACCATCCTACACTGGTGAGAGGAAAAATATTGCTTCAAGAAAAGTCATGTTGCAGCAGGACATGATCTTGAACAGACGGCTGAAACCACACTGGGGTGATCTGTGGGGAGATATTGAACGGGTTCAATGTTAGTATGTAATGTTGTTTGAACATAATAAAGATCTGCAAACTTACAATGCTTAAAGTCCATTGTAAAGGGAGATATGTGTAAATACAAGGTTCCTAGTTAGAAATAGCCCAAAAACAAAATCAAGGGTATTATAGAAACCCTTTAAATGTCTTGTAATGTTCTAGTTGAAGCTCAGACGTCAGTGCAGTTGAGAATCTGTGGCATGACTTGACGATTGTTGTTCACCAACACAATAAAAATAAAAATTTGACAATTAAAAACAATTAAAAGTCCCCAAGAGACTGTGTGTGTGAGTCATGTTTGCTTGTGTGACAACAACTATATATTTACATTCCACTTCCATAAGCACGTTCTGTACATGCTTTCCTGTAGCGCAGTGGTTAGAGCATGGCGTTAACAACGCCAAGGTCATGGGTTCGATCCCAGGGTTTGCACATACTCAATGTATAGTGATCAATGTGTAGTATAATGCAATGTAAGTTGCTTTGGATAAAAGCGTCTGCCAAATGCCTAAATGTAAATGTACATGTAAATAAAATGGTACAAACTCCCAAAAAATATGTTGCATGTTGGTGCAGGAACAGTAACACACAGATACACATTGTTTGTGATTATCATGTGTGTGATGTTGCAGAAATCCAGAGGATGAACATTATATGATCATGTTTGTGTGTAAATGTCATTTTGAGGAGAATGATCAATATTTAAGCATCATTGTTTCTGCAGTCAGATTTGTTGATGTTCTCTCTGTACCACTGAGTTACAGAGGCCTCATGGGAAATTTAAAAAAGGACCTGAAGTGGTTTTAGCACAGAAAATGCAGCTGGGATGTTTTGAGGGTTAATAAAACAAGAACAACTCATTTTGATTTGCATTCAATTTAAAACAGCTTCTGAAATAGATTTGTGCTCACAGAGAATCTGTCAAACAAACAAAACATTAATATTTTCTCAGGCAAAAAATAAAGACTTAAGACTGAACATATTTGGCAGAGGAAAAGTGATGCGCACAAGAGTGAACAATTCATCTGCTCTCCAAATGAGACATTACAGCATTTGCAACCAGAAAAAAAGGGAAAGCATTGAACTGTGAAAAAACAATAAGCAGGAGAAGGAAAGAAATTCACACTTTCCCTTAAAGTAATAAGAACTAAAAAAACAGAGCGGCCCCTAGATAGTGCACTTTAAATCAAGTGAAGTGCAGGTATTGATGGCAGCTTCACACAGGAGAGAGAGAGAGAGAGAGAGAGAGAGAGACGTCCTGCCAGCATAGCAAAGCTGCAATGGAAATGAATCAAAACAGTTTATTGATGAGGTGATTGATTATCATAAACATATGTAGGATGGGTGATTTCATATGTGTGTAATGTGGTGCAGATATGAAATGTTAGTGAGATATCAGCACACATCTGTAAACAGATGTTTCTCTTCCTTTCTTCCCCCTCACGGGCATCTCAATCTCATCTCGACTGTCCTGAATAAAACCTGAATAAAAGATGTGACTACAGTAAAAGGATTTCTGTGCAGCAACTTTCAGATGGCTAGAGATCCCATGAACAACTAAATTAAACCTTGAAAGGAAATAAAATGAATGGAATGATTATATTTGTGTACACGTAATTGAATGTGACTTATAATTGGACTGTCACTCAAAGCAGAGGCGTATGCCAAAAAATAGTGGTGTAAATAATTTCTGACTTTTGCTTTGTGCACCACAAAGACTCTCTGAAGGGATAAACAACAGATCAGAGAAGAAGAGCAGGTCTGTGAGGATGATAGCAGGAGGGTTTTGATGGCTTTGACCTCACTGAAGATGAAGTGTGAACCCTCACCTTCACAATGTGTCCACACCAATCAAGGGTTCAACAGCAAAACCCCCGTGGAGAATATTATTGAAGATACTCAGAAGATACTCTTTCACAGCTCAGGAGACATAGTGGAGTTCCCCAAACCTTGAGTATTAATGTTGCCATTAAAAGAAAATGTAATCAAAATGATTGATGATAGGCTGATAAGTTAATTGCACATAATTGGACACGTCAGTATGTGCTGAAGACAATTTCCCGAAGGAAAATAAAAGATATTAACTTACTAAGAGTATAAAAGAACTGAACAGATGTGAGAAGTAAATAAATCTATATAATAAATCAATAAATCTATTGCTTGTTTTATGGTATTGCTGAACATAAGCCTACGACCGCTCTACATTCCACAGCAATACAGATTGTGACATTCTAGATTCTTATTCTTATTTTGGATTATTCACACAGAAAGTGATTTGTGTTCTTATTTATATTGGTTCATGTAAACACAGATGAGATAGACGTCATCGCATCACACCGTTTTATTCAGTGCCTCAATCTGAGCAACACATTTTATGGTGGTAGTGAGCAACCCTGTACCCTACTCACCCTGGCAGAGCCCTTGAAGTGGAAACTCTGAAGGGAAAAGCACAATTGTGTCCCATAATGTGGCCATTTGAAACACTCTTGGTGAAGGAACCATTGAAAAAAAACAATGTCACTTTATCTTTCATGTAGTTTCTCCTTCCCAAGTGCTTTTCATTTGAATTACATTTACATGTAGTCATTTAGCTGACGCCTTTATCCAAAGCCACTTACAAATGAGGACAAGGAAGCAACTTCAACTACAATAAGAGGTACATAATAAGTATAATAACAGTGAATAAGTGCTATAGACAGCTCAGGTATGTCAACACAGTATAAGAAGGGTTCTCTTTTTTTTTCATTTTAGTTATGTAGTGGCGGTGTGTTAGTAAATTAGTCAAGGAAGTGAAGACGAAAAAAAAGAGTTTTTAGTTGTTTCTTAAAAATGGCTAATGACTCAGCCATTCTGATGGAGATATGGAGTTCATTCCACCAACCGGGCAGAGTGAAAGAGAGAGTCCGGGAAAGTGATTCCTTCCCTCTTTGGGATGGAACCACAAGGCGACATTCGTTAGCTGAACGCAGATTTCTGGTGGGCACATAAGTGCGAAGAAGTGAGAGCAGGTAGGGAGGTGCGAATCCAGTAGTCACCTTGAATGCAAACATCAGAGCCTTGAATCTGATGCGAGCAGCTACTAGCAGCCAGTGCAACTGGATGAACAGCGGAGTGACGTGTGCTCTTTTAGGATCGTTGAAGACCACTCTAGCTGCTGCTTTCTGAATCAACTGCAGGGGTTTGATAGTACAAGC
>JAZGTI010007837.1:0-21023 GCA_036877585.1 Botia kubotai
CTGTGCTTTTGTGGAGTGTCTTTGCCGTGGAGGTGCAGATAAGCTAAACTCATTGAGTCTCGTTTTGATGTATAATTCATAGGGCTTCTCTTTTATTTTCCTCACGTATGCTTCACCTTTCCCCCTCCTCTACACTTAACCAATCACATTGCCGGTACAGTACATCCCATAATTACCCTTTTTCTTACACCGCATTCTCTTGATTGACACTTGAAGGTGGAGAACCATCTAAAGACACGTTTAGGGAATGTTTGTACATCTGAAATGATGGTATATAATTGGTTTGACTCTTCGGAACACACTCAGTTAACAAAGACCTGCATAATGTCCTTTTGTGATGGTTTGTGTGTGTTTGTGTGTGTGTGTGTGCCTGCGTGTGTGTGTGTGTGCTCAGCTCAAGCAGATTGAGGTGCAGCTGGAGGAGGAGTATGAAGACAAGCAGAAGGTCTTGAGGGAGAGAAGAGACCTGGAAACTAAGCTTATGAGTGCTAAAGAGCAGGTACAGAACTCAACCCCCACACACACTGACACTGTACTCTCACACTGTAGACAGCGAATAATCCTCCACTTGTACACAGTACAGTTTCAAACAGAAAATGTATTTTCTGTTACAAAACCAGAATATCAGCTGATATCTAAAATACAATTGATAAAATAGTACAAATTGTAGTAGTTACAAATTTCATGTATGCATTTGATGCTCCTGCACACATGCGTGTTGGTCATTTTAGATATTTGTAAAACTTAAAATTGTTAAATATACTCATAATTATTATTTATTGCAGCTAAAGCTTGATTGTATATAATATTTAAAGAGACCACTGTCACTGTTTCTCCTCAGGTGAGCCACAGAGATGTGGAGACAGAGAAGCGTCTGAGGAAGGACCTGAAGCGCACGAAGGCGTTACTGGCAGACGCTCAGATCATGCTGGATCACCTGAAGAACAACGCTCCCAGCAAGAGAGAGATCGCCCAACTCAAAAACCAGGTTTGATCTCTGTTCCTCAGCTGCTCTGCGTCTGTTGTTAGACATCACACATGACATCAGCAGTAAGAAGTACATCTGTACATTTTATTTATGAGTGTGTGTGTGCGTGTGTGTGTGTGTGTGTGTGGGTGCACCTCACAGCTTGAGGAGTCTGAGTTTACATGTGCGGCTGCAGTCAAAGCCCGAAAATCTATGGAAGTGGAGATCGAAGACCTCCATGTCCAAATGGATGATATATCCAAATCCAAGCAGTCGGTAAGTGTAAACCCTGGCTGTCTCTGAAAGAGAACAAATTGACTTTAAAAAATTCAACAGTTTCTCTCTCTCTCTCACACACACTCACACACACACACGTTTTCATGTTTTATGGGAACATTCTATAGACATCATGATTTTAATACTGTACAAACTGTACATTTTATCCCCCTACACTCACCCTACCCCTAAACCTAATTTTGGCTTCTTATGGGGTCCTCAAAAATGCCCCACAAAGTCAGAATTAACTGTTATTATTGTACACGTGGGAACATTTCGTCCCCATACCGTAGTGAATACCACAACCACACACACACACACACACCTGTATTCATTCACCTTCACCGCCAGACAAGATGTCATTTTAATTATTTACCACAGGGAAATGATTCCCACCCATAATGGCACATTTCCGACTTTAATTTGAAGAGGATGTATCGTTGTGAAATACATCCGACTTTAATAATTCTGTCATTGATTCAGTATTATTTCAGCACGGCAGAAATTGTGTAATCGTGTCCTCCCCGTAGCACATTATGAAGTGATGTCAGGAGAGATGGATGCGGCCAAATTTTGCAGATGCTGTTTTCCTTCATATTGTTTTCTCCTTTTTTTCTGCTGTTATTTCTGCCCGTCATGTTTGCTCAGCTCTCTGGAGCACGAGACACTCTTGACAGGAGAGTGCAGTGAGCATTTTAATTTTCTATAAAGCCGCCGCCGTGCTGAGACATTGGTTGTGGTGCAGCAGAGTGTTTTTGTCACGTGTTTTTGGATGAAGCTTATCCTTGGTCTGTGATCGTCGTTCTGAATATTGTCAAATTGATTAGCAGGAACATGATAAATGGGCTGGCCATGATCATCCTCTGATTTAGCTAAAGGGCTTGTCTGTCGTCCTTCTGAGGGCTCATGGATTTCCATTAGAGGATTAGAGGGTGACACATGGCTTTGATGCAATAAACCAGCCAGAGAGAGTTTTAAAACGCAATGCTGTACAGAAGAGAAGGAATATCTTTATCAGTATCTTACGTTAAATCTCCAGTCCACATGAACTATTTATAGATGCTAAGCTACAAAATTAGGTCACTAAGAAGTCCTTATGGTTATGATGTCATGAACTATGATAAATTTAACATATCAACACTTATTCAGTATATTCAGCAACTTTGCAGATGAATGACAGCGTGACCTACAGTATGATGGTACATTGAGGTTAGCCAATCATAGCAGAGGTAATTTGCATGTTTTAAAGGTTAAGTTTACTTTTAAATGACAGAGAAAGGATGGGTTTCTTTTAACCAAAATAGTCAAGATGCCTTGACTAACATTGTAAATGGACTTGGGGACGGGGGAAAAGGTAAAATGCTACAAAAAGTAGATTGTTTGACCTTTAATATTACTGCATTTTGATATGTGCCAGAGAGAGTGTGAAAAGAAAGGTTGTTTTTCCAAAAGTCTTAGATGAGAACTTGCTATATTGCTTACAGTAGATGGATTGAAAATTCAGAAGGGGAAAATGTTGGTGCTTTTTTCTACTGAGGTTACAGTTCTTGCTTGTGGTAATTGTATTTTAAAGATGTTCCTTGAGTCAGTCTTGCTTCTGTTTGTTATTTATGATATTKTTTTATAAAAGGGGATTTGAGCTGCTAGAATAACATACAGTGAAAAACAGTCTAAAAAGGATGAATGAACCATTTGTGAAGAAATATTTTTCTGTAATATTAATTTAAGCGATTTTCTGGACTGAAAATGAATAGCTGGGGACCATCAAGTGTGTTACACAAGAAATAAATACCATTGTGATCATATTAGTCCAAAATAATGTTATTTCCTGCTTTTATGCTTACAAATTCATTAGTAATTTGTGATGTCTACATTTCTTGCCTTTACTCCTCAGAGATTAGCTAACTGTTTTGTTGAGGTAATTATACTGAGTGGAATTAGACCTCTGATACTGTGTGACAGAGCAGGCAGTGAAGTGTTAGTCTCTAATTGGCAGAACAGTAATTGTGTGGAACTGTGCTGTGTTTTGTGTTCTGAGAGGTTTATGAAATTCAAGCAGCTTCTGTTTTGTGTGGATGTGACAGGAAAATTATCTCTTCGGGGAATTTAAGGGCTCGGGCTTGCTGTTTGAAATAAAAATGAGAGCTGCAGTTGGAGCCTTGGCTTAGTGGTTTGCTACACAACATGTAGGAGGTTTAGTCTTAATAATTTCCTGTCTCTACGGTCTATATTGTTTTATCATTACTGAATCCTTATTGTCCTTATAATCATTATTTACCTCAGGACATGTTTCTTGTCTTGTTGTACAGTATATGGTTCATCCCCACTTATTCCACAGAATAAAGATTTTTTTTATCTGAGGAAAACTGTTGACTTTAAGGGAGTGTCTGAAAACAGCGTGTTTCTGATGTATTGTTGTCTGCAGCTTGAGGAGCAGCTAAGCCGTCTGCAGAGGGAGAAGAATGACCTGCAGACTCGTATGGAGGAGGACCAGGAGGACATGAATGAACTCATGAAGAAACACAAAGCCGCCGTTGCCCAGGTAACACCGTCTCAGCACCGCACAGAGCCTTTCTCTCAGTCGCGTCCATCAACTACAAACACAATGGATCACGTACACAGACCGGTGCAATACATTCATTTGGAGAATGATATACAGCTTTTAAAAGTTTTTTTGAAAGCCTGTTTGTGCCAAGACTCTAGAAATAATAATTAGGGAAAAATGAGTAGTAAACCGCATGATTGAGTAAAAAAATAAATAAAGCAGAATTGCCAATTATTCGAGTTTGCTCGAATAAATCTCTTGTTTATGCCGTGGCTACGCTTCTGGATTACAATTAGCATTCTAGTTTTGTCCCGTAACTAATTTCGTCACACTGCTGGCTTGCAGCGTAAATTGGGTGTTGCAATGACTACATTGTGAGCAATAATTTCAAATTAACACTGATGATTAGCGCTTTGGTTCAACAGTTTCTTCAGAAGTTTCTTTGGCAGTCATTTTGCATGTATTCACCGCTATTTTGGGTGAGATTGCTGAAAACTCACTCATTAGTACCGGTTTTATGTCATCTGTAGGTTTGTGGACTGTAAGTACGGCGACTATATTAGCAGTTTTGTTTATTTAGCAAATTGCGCAGCAATGGTAGGAAACATGTTAGCTTGTACTTGCATTATCTGCAGTATTTCAAGGTAGAGTTATACAGAGTTATAGGCGTGTTTATAGGCGAGTTATATTGCATGTTTTTCAGGTCTGTATGTACTGTATACTGCATGCTAATTATGGAATGAAGTACGTGACAGCATGCAACAATTCACTGTAAGATACACTGTACACTGTCACATGGTTGACACACTGGAAAGTACTGTGGCAGTACCATGATACAGTGATGGATCATGACGATGTACCAATACCATGGTACTTGTAGTACCTTGTTACTAAATATAATTTATATGTATATAAGTATATACATTTAAACACAATTAAACAAAATACCTTAATACTATCATTGTAAAGTACGTGTTAAATACTGTGCTATTACAATGGTATATTTACATTACATTATGCATTTGGCAGACGCTTTTATCCAAAGCATTTAACATGTACATTCTTTATCCATACATGTGTTGCCTGGGAATCGAACCCACAACCTTTGCACTGCTAATGCAATGCTCTACCAGTCTAACAAAATCAGAAGAACTAAAGACCCCAGACATGTTTGATGTAACCTTCTGAGTGACTTTAGCTAGAAGAACATGAAGTAGTGGTAGTTTTAGGCTGTTTGTGTGGGTTAGTTTGAGTGTGTGGTATGCAGACTAACGTGTGTTATTATGTAGTCCTCACAGAACCTGGCCCAGATCAGTGACCTACAGGCCCAGCTAGAGGAGGCCATGAAGGAGAAGCAGGACATCCAGGAGAAGGTGAGTTCATGCTGTGGAGAGGACATCTGGCATCCACACACAAATGCGTATCTTCAAAGCCAACATTCGCTTTCAATATCAGGGTACATCCTAGGTGGTTTAAATAATTAACGTGTGGTTTATCTCCTGCGAGCATCAGTTCTTTGCTAAGTGCTCCTGTTATCTTGCTGGTTTATTTAGTAGTTTGGCGTACTTATACAGCAATTAGTACAGAGCAGCTCCTGGTTTATCTTTATCTGCTGGTGAGATAAGGTCAGAATTCGGGAGAGTTCTGTCTTACAGACTGAACAGCTTCATCTGGAGGCTCTTGCTCTGTACACAATTTACTTTCACAAGAACAATATCAGACTCCACCCTGCTAAGCTATTTAATTGAAGCTTATAATCATACTCCACCCCCTAAGCTTTTGATTTCTTATAGGATCACAATCAGTCTCCGCCCACTCGCTGTTGACTCCTCCTCTCTCAGCACTGCTCATGACTGATACTGTTGTTGCACAATATCTTTATTCACTGTAATATCTTTATTCACTGTAATATCTTTATTCACTGTAATTCAAAATCAAAGATTTTCTATGTAGATTTGTATCCGCCACAAAAAAAAGATTTGCTATCCTTTCCAAATTATTTCCCCATCATATTAGAGCAGTCTAGAGACTAGAGGATTTTTGTTAAGAAACTCAAAGTTTGTCAGTTTGTTCTATAGAAACAAATATATCTGGCCACCAGTTTATACAATGAAAATATTTCTAAATATTTTTCATCTTTGAAACATGTGAGGCTATGTGTGGAAATGCAGAGGCAAAGAGATGGGGTTTGAATAATGGATTTGACTCCTGTTTAATTAAGTAACAATCTCTGTTCCGCTCTCAAACGGGTTTGACTTAGTGGTCGATGTAAAGCAACAACACTGGTTTTAGGACTGATAAAGCAGGTAGAGCCCAGTCAAGATTCCTGTCGCGGTGAGGGGCTTCAGAATATCCATGGAATACCGATGACTTGTTTTTCCTCTGTGTGTGTATGTGTGTGTGTGTGTGTATGAATTCTAACTCTGTATATGTGTGTGTTTGGCAGCTCACTGCTCTGCAGAGTCAACTGGAGTTCCAGGAGCAGTCCATGGTGGAGAAGTCTCTGGTCAGCCGCCAGGAGGCCAAGATCCGTGAGCTGGAGACCAAGCTGGAGTTTGAGAAGACACAGGTCAAACGCTTGGAGGTGAGTTGGCAGGATGCATGCGTGTATGTGGGCTGTGCAGGCAGAGCGCTAGAGAGGTCGAGGGTCAGTGCTCGGGCATCGAAGAATCGGATACCAGTGAAATTAATATACACACCCACAAGGCCTCTCTGTATTGGTCCACCTCCTCTATTGTATAAGGCCCTGGTCTCTTTATAGACCTCTAGCCTTGTGCTAGAAGTGTTCCATGAAGAAATGCATCCAAAATAATAAGAGGAAGAGCTATGCACATTTACTGATACAATGTATGGATTATAAATTCATTTTACTTGTTCACTTCAAAGTAAAACAACATATTTTCCCCCCATCTCTAATAAAAATGAATTTCCCCATCAACAAATATACAAAAAACCTTTTTGATCTTCATTATGATTTTGGGACGCTACCCTTAAGCGCAAACTTTCACAGTACAAATTAAACCTGGATAATTTGTTTTTCCACCTTTTTGTTTTCAATTGACACTGTTAGTGCCCTTTTGGAGCGAATATGTACATTTCATTTCAGTCTTGATTATATTTTGTGTTGCTGTAGGCCACGAATCAACTGTATTTCTCATCGTACACCGCTTGTATAATTAAAATGAGTTCTGTTCTGTTTTAATGTTTTGTCGTGCTCAATGTGATGGGATATTTTGTTTGGCTGTTGAAGTGACATTTCCCAGTTGCCGGTTCTTTTCATCATTCATCTCTGTTGGACGCTTGAGCTCACCTGCAGAATTACAATGGGCGAGCTGCACAAATTGCAAATGTCTGCTGTGCCCACAGCAGAATCTGTCAACAAAAGTGCTTTGAGAGTGTTATTACTGATTTGTTGGACATGTAGCTTGGTGCAGACCTGGCCAACGTTATCTCTAGGGGCAGCTTGTTTAAACAATGCCCTTTCATCAAATCTGTGTTTTTCTAATCTGAAGATATTTCTTTTATTTAAAAACCTAGCACAGCCCACCTTAGGTGTGAAAATCACACAAAAGTTATTTGGAGCTTCACACCTTATGGATAGTTTCACAGTCTTGCGTATTTTGACACGTTGACTGAGAATGTGGCGTCGAATCACAGTGTGGTTAGAATCGCGAGTTTTGAAGACTAGAGATGGGTCAGAGTTGTCTGATCAATTCTATAACTAACTAGTGTTCGTTCTGTTGGGCTTGCAAAAGGCTTATTCGTGTATTTGTTCAAGTTATTGCTGGATATCTCTGCAAAGTGATTCAGCTGGTATGTCTTTTGATTCCACAGGGTCTAGTAGCGAGGCTGAAGGAGAACCTTGAGAAGTTGACTGAGGAACGAGATCAACGCAGTGCCAGCGAGAACCGGGAGAAAGAGCAGAACAAGCGTCTCCTGAGGCAGATCCGAGACATCAAGGAGGAGATGGCTGAGCTGGCCAAGAAGGAATCAGAGGCGAGCCGCAAGAAACACGAGCTGGTGAGGGACCTGATCTTCTGCTCTTCTACTTGTTTCTGAAGTGTCTTAAGCATGTGATGGAAGAATAAATGTTAAATACACCACATGGCTGAATGTATTGGGCCCCATTCGTTTATATATATATGTGTGTTTGTCTAGGCCCTTGAATCCAGTCGAGACAAAACCTGGTGTTTTGTGGCTTTTAGTTGGGAAATATCTCAACACAGGATGGAAAAATGGGTTCTTCACACAATTTTATTGGATCTTTAATGGTATCACATGCCGTGATGTTGTAAAGATTTGTGCTCCAGTTTGGAGTTTGTCAGTGCCTCTGTACACAAAGAGAGGTACATAAATAGTTTAGTACTTACATAGAATAGTTTACTTATTCTAGTCTGGAAGAACCTAACTACCCCACACTAAGCCCAAACCTAAAACCCACTGAGCCCCTTTGGGATGAATTTAAATACCGACCGCAAGTCAGGCTCCATCACGCATGACCTCCAAAGACAAGATGTTCTTGTCTTTAAAATCCCTTGAGCCCTGTTTCAGCATCTAGTCTAAAAGCTGTTTAAGATGACCAACTTCCTATAATTGGCAATTGTTTAGAAATTAATGAATTAGTATATGTGGCCATCTAGTATATTTCCTTTACAGAATTCACTCTGTGTGTACCACTTTAGTTTAGCAATAAACCCTAATTCTGTTGCTTTAGGAAATGGATATTGAGAGTCTGGAAGCAGCCAATCAGAGTCTCCAGGCGGACCTCAAGCTTGCTTTCAAGAGGATCGGAGACCTCCAGGCTGCTATCGAGGATGAGATGGAAAGTGACGACAATGAAGATCTCATCAACAGGTAACACTCGTTGCTCTGCCACGCAGACCTCAGGAGAACACATTAGTGTATATAAGCGGGAATAAAAGGAGATGAGGGGAAAAAGGAGGAAATAGCGAGTAAACGAGATGAGAGACGACAGTGTGAATGAATGTGCTGTTCTCTGAGCTTTCAGAGACCGTAATCAGTGAGCGAGCCTCCATCTCACTCATCTCGTATTCACACTATCTCAAATATTTATGCCTCGAAAACTGCCGCACATAATTCCTAGCTCCTTTTTCTTGCACACGGCCTCATCCGTTAGAGGAAGTCATCTCCATTCAGCCTCGTTCCACAACGCTCAGACTCTCTCAGTGACCTCCACCGAGCAGAGTTCATTTGCCTGTTTATGTGCGTAGAAGTCATTCTAATAACAGTAAATAGCACAGCTCTCTAGACTTAGAATACGGGCTGAAGTCAGTAGAAGGTCAGCGATTTTGGTAAACATCTTGAGCAACACGCGCTAGAAACCTTCACCGGACTTGATAAATATTCCGTCGTAATGTTTATTTTTTACATCTGTGCTTTTAGGATCATGACATCCTGTTCTTGTCCTTCAGCCATTGCTTTCTTAGTTTTCATTTTGAAACTCACTTTTTTGTGCTGCTTGTATTTTGTGTTTGTTTTACTCCACTTCCAGTCTACAAGACATGGTGACTAAGTATCAGAAACGAAGGAATAAGACGTGAGGAACTTGAGTTTGAACTTATTTTAACGTGGTTTTGACTCTCCTTTGCCCAAACAAGAAGATGCTGCAGTATACAGTACAGTCCATAGAGAATCTTCATACAGAATAGTAAATATTCTGTATTATAAATCTGTATTTGAAACCAGCAGATAAGTGGATTGGTTATACTGCATCACACTTCTTGGCATGACAGCTAACATTACAATAAGGTTTTTTCCTGTTTGTGCATGATGTCACATATATAATATACGCCTATCATGGGCTGCATGCTTTTCTGAGCCAGGCATGTTCCCCACTGAGTTACTCCCCCCAGAGGCGTTGCCCCCAAACACAACCCTTCTTTATAACACAGAACGTTTGCATAACTCATGCTTCACCTGTGGGATTAGGTGAGTACCATTCTGAGTGTTACGTGTCTGCAGGGCCAAGCTGTGTAACTCTAGAGCAAGAGGCCTGGGGGCCATCTGTAGACTTGCTGGAGGGCCCATGTACAAGCATCTACATAGGCTTTCTTTCTTTCTGTCTTTCTTTTTGTCTTTCTGTCTGTCTGTCTGTCTGTCTTTCTTTTTCTTTTTTTCTGTCTTTCTTTCCCTTGAATATTTCACACGTCTGTTCGTAGGACTTAGGAGACTCTTAAGGCAAGAGACCAAGGCGTGTTGCTCATCAATGTTTCAGCCATAGGATCTAAATAATGAATAAACCTCAAGTGTGCTACAAAAAGCCACCCAACTCATCTGGTAAAGGCCTGCAATGAACCACCAGCCCTTGACACTCAGCCATTTCCCTGTCAGAAGTTCTCGGTTCGCTCTGTACACCACTTAGAACATTTTCCAGTTTTAAACCCCTTAAGCTATAAGCACCACTTATTACATCATGTGAGAAAGTATTAAAAGCTAACGGATAGTCTGTGCATTACTGGTCAGATTTAGATAAATAGTCTGTGGCAGAAATGTTTGTTTAGAACAGTTAATAGAAGCCTGTTGACCTTTCGGATCCAGTCGTTTAATTTGGCATTTCATGTTGCGTTATTCCAAATTATGGACTTGTTTGCTAAATACAAACATTAGTGGAAAACCGGTTATTCTGAATTTCCAAGAACAGTTGAGGCAGGTACACAAGACATTAACAAATAGCAGTTAAAAAAGGCTATAGTCAGGAGCGTCACATTAACATTGCATGTTAATTTCGTGACCCCTTTTAAACTGATAAACAACAGCATGAATCATTTTTCCTGTTTACAGAGAATTTAAATATTTCCTGCCTAATTAGGGGCACAAAAGTTTAGTGTCTTAATTACCAGCAAGGTGTAACAAAATATTGAAAGTAGATGCTTTTTAATTCAATAATTAAAGCCTTTTTGCACAAACATCGGTCTGTCAGCCTTGTACTGTAGATTCAGTTCAAACTTAGAAAGCGGTTATTGTAAAGGGAAAGCATAATCGAAATATTTATTATTATATATTGGAAGTCATATTAGAGTCATTGGAAGATCTGCCTCCTTCACTTGTGTATATTTACTCAGTTATTTTGTTTATCATTATATTTATCATAAAGGATTAGTTCATTTATGAGAACTTTAAGTGAGAAGCAAAGCAAAACATAAATATTCTGCTAATCTTCGAGTTTAGAATGAATGAATTCTCATTTTTGGGTACACAGTTCCTTTAAATTAGTTCCTCGCTGCTTTATATAAACAACCGAACTCACTGCATTTAACAGACAGGGCCGAGACACGAGCAGGGAGAGAGAAAGCAAAGCATAAAGAGACAGCGAGCGGAGAGAAAAATAGAGGGCTTGAGAGTTCTGTAGGTGTTAATGATAAATGTAATCGCCTGTAACAGAGATGTACAACCAATGGAGGCACGTTGTCACAAACAATTAATGTCCCCTCTCTCTCTCTCTCTCTCACTGTGTTGTTTGTTTGTTCCCCTGGGCTTAGGTGCAGCTTAACTAATGGTATATGGTCGAGGACATAAATTGTGTGTGACATTTTGCATTAGCGCTTTATTACAAAAACCCTGCTGTCTCACTGTTTAGCGACGGAGCGGCTAGCAAAGCTCGGGGCTTATTCACACACTGTTCTCACCTCGCTTTACCTCCAGGCACTAGGGCTTACACGAGAGCCGAGAGGGCTCTTGAAGAAATACACATTCTGACAGCACAGGAAACTTGAGAGTGCTACAGAACGCTGTTCGTTTTTTAGGATTTGACACAGAATTCTTTTGTCCCGAGCGAATGCGTTCGAGTGTATCAGATCTTTTAATTTAAAGCCTCTCCAGCACCCTGACTGTGAGCGTACAGTTAGTTTAGTGACATCTGTGCTATCTTGTGGCTCCATGCATATATAATATTCTCATATGCATAATACCACAAACGGAGAGCTAAGCGGACCGGAACCCTAATGTCAAAGAAAACCAGCTGCCGCTTTAAAGTTAACCTTCTCTCTGTGCCTGGGATAATGAGCCACAGTATATTGTGTCATTTTACTGGGGGTGTTTGACTCTTAATAGCTTTTCACACTGCGTTTAACCCTGGGTTAACATCTTTTTAAACCCCAGATTAAAGCTGCTTTTAACCCTAGGTAAGTAACGATTTGCATTATGAAGCTCTTGCTTCAGAGCAGGGGCTAGTCAAGCGTTTTGCGGTGCTACCCCTGTTTTTTAGTGCAAAAGGAATATCGTATGAAATAATGCAGTGCTTTAACTTATTTCAAGTTGTTTAGCAACAGACAACCAATCAGAACGTGCCTCAGCGTTGACCTATTTAAATAGTCAGCGTTCAAAGTTCAGCAAATACAGGACTTTGAGTTACTTGGAGAGATTTGTGCTATATTTAAAAGATGCAAGACACCAGGTTTGCACCAGTAATATTTGTAATGAGTGTTATGGACCTAATAAATATGCAAATCTTGAAACTTGACTACCCAGGATTAATTACTGATCCAGGTTAGTATGAACAGGCTGAAACACAGCAACAAGATAACTCAGGATTGCATTAACCCTGGATTTATGACACTGGGTTAACAATCTCAAGCGTGAAAAGCAATTAAACATTTAAATTGAAACCAGTTTTAAAAAAGAAGTTCCATTTCACCATAAGCCATCAGAAAATCAGCTCCTGCGTTTGTGCATGCGAGAAGACGCATAAACTCCCCAATTCATAGTTATGCAGTGCGGCGTGCCATGCGATAAGTGAGGGATAAGACTAATCTAAGGAGGCTGGGAAGCATTGACTTGCAAATCCGGCCAAACATAAATCCAGTGGGTTTATCTGGTCCAGAGAAATGAGCAAACAGGTCTGGGATTCATACTGCTGCTTTTCCGTGTGGGGTGGTAATGCATCTGCTCCCGGGAACTTTCTGTCTGTGTTTACTCGGTCTTATTGGCAGCTCAACACCTCCAGACTGAAGCGTTTGTATCCAGAGATGCTTGCTATTAACATGCTGAGTCAAATTAATTGCAGCTCCACAATGGCCTGTTCCTCTAGGCTGCCTTATAGCACGGTCGTGTCATGTTAAATTAACCTGAAGTCTCAACTATAGAATCTGCTTTTGTTTAAAGATTATTTGCAGCCCTGTTTATACAGCTATACGTCACAGCATTTTATAATGAAGTAATAAATGAACCTATTTACTATATTTACTATTTATTGTACTCTTGTATATTACTGTAATTAATAATTAATCTCAATGAATTGCATATATCAATATTTGCTAAGATAAGACCTCCAAATAAAGACCTTGGGAAGCCATTAACGTTGAATTAGAATTGGCAGACCACATCATAAATGCGGCCATATATTTTATATTACGTAATATTTCGTTTGATTTATTTCCATATTATTGACCCTGCTTGAATTGCCACAGTAGTAGGAAAATGTTGTTATAAGAATTAATCACACCAAATGAATGTGTTAAATTGACAGCACTAAATAAAACACAACACTCCTCTCAATGCTGCTTTCTTCTGGTTTGGCTTTGAGTTGTACTGACCTCACCCTTTTGGATGCCTCGCACCTTATACCGAGCCAACTAGCTGCAGGATACTGCAGGACCATCCGTCTGACTTACTAACACAGCGGCTTTTTCCAGGTTTTCAGCAATTGGATGCATGCGTCCGTGCAATTGCGTCTACAGCGTAAAACCTTGCGTTCCTCCTCTGTTTCTCTACTAACAGTATTTATATTCAGATTCCCTTCTCTTCCCTGTATTGACATTCCATCTCTTCCTCCCGCACAGCGATGGCGCCTCTGATACAGATTCCGAGGTTGAGGATCGTGTCGACGGGGTCAAGTCATGGCTGTCTAAAAACAAAGGCTCTGCCAAGAACCTGTCAGATGATGGAAGCTTAAAGAGCTCAAGGTCAGTACGGCGACCTCATTCCTCCGTATTACGTGACACAACGGTTCGACCCAAACCCAATGTGGAAAACAGTAACAAGGTGTTTGGACAAGATAATTAGCGAGCGCTAAGTGACATCCCTGTCTCTACATTATTTCCCCAGTTGTCTATGGTTTGAAAACAGAAGCTTCTGTTAAAGGGAGTCGTCTCACAGGCAGATTAATGGATATGCCCATTGGCCAGTTGGCATGCCTACCTGGGCTTTTCTTACTGAGATGAATAGATCTTTCCATGGCACCTTCGATTTTCCCTGTGCTAGTCTATTACCAGAAGATTTAAGTTTGGCTCCTGAGCTTTTCGAACCTTTTAAGAAACTCTGTGACCTTTTGAGTTCTTTTAATCATGAGGTTTATTTTCAGTTGGCTTACGTTTATACTGCCTTTATATTTTTTTTAAATATAAATCATTCTGTATGGGGAATTATAGTCAGACAAGACTTCGTCAGTAGCTGCCTTTGCACAATTAGCTAAATGATTTCTGCCTAAAAGGGTCTTTTTGTCTACATTTATACATAGTTACCTGGGGATATGGAGAACCTATTGATTGAGTCCAGCACATTTTATACTTTTCTTTATAAGTACCTTGTATTTTATGCTGTCACGTCGGAATACTCATCTAAAATCTGCCCTGTCAGCTTAGATAAACATTTGCTATTATTTCACACCTCGGGTGTCACTCATCTTTTAAGTTTCTATTCATGTATTTTCTCATTTTTCATTTCCATCTTTGTCCTTTCCTCTTCTCCATCTGTTTTTCTTTGTTTTCCGTGCACCTTCCCTCATCCGCCCGCCTTCCTCCAGATATGCTGTAAATGTTGACGGAAAAGAAGGGAAGGAGTGGGATGAAGGTAAAGAATGGAAAGACAGTGTCAAAGGTAAAGAGTTAGAACCCAGCAGGCCTGTGTCTGTCATGAGTTCCCTTAGCTACAGGAAGCGCTCCAACATGAAGGACTCCATAGGAGGGAAGGGAGATGAGAATTCCCTCCTCAACACTCTGAAAGAACAATCCGACTCCCAGGACCTCTCCTGCTTCCGCAAGAACAAAGGCAAGCAGGAACCCGAGGATGACTCGTACTCGGTCGTCTCCTGGAGGAAAGCAGGAGATGATCTTGATGATCGGGGTTCTGTTATCTCTCAGGCTTACTCGGAGGCTGCCAGTCGGGCCAGGAAGGGTCTGGACAGCCGCTGGTCCGAGTTTGACAAGGAGTCGGTTGTCTCCTCCGTAGCCCCGAGCCGCGTTTCCACCCGCCGCTCTGTATTGGACCTGGATGATGATGCTGTTTCCAGTGTGAGTCGCATTAGTCCGTTGAGTCGCCGTCGTAGCATGTCTCGTCTGGATGACCGTCAGAGTGAGTACGGTTCGGCTGTCAGCCCCAGCCTGAGCCACCGCAGCCCAGGCAGCGTGAGCCGCGCCGACTCCCGCATGTCCCTGTCACGCAGCTGTCGCCTGAGCGAGTTTGATGTGGACGATGACAGCCGCAGCGTAGCTTTCAGCGAAGCTCGTTCAAGTGCTTACAGCCCCCACTCTACCTCCGGCCGTAGCTTCTCCATGCCCCCGCAAGCCCGGACCACCGACTCCAGCCCGCCTGATGTTTCTGACGTCAGGCCGGTCAGTCACCGCAACTACCTGGACCCCGACCTGGAGGCTGCCATCAATGAAGTGTTGAGCTTCAAACCAATCAAGTTCAAGCGCACCAGCTTGGAAGATTCTGAGGCAGAGAAGGACAAGCAAGCAGAGGAAGAGGATGGAGAGAAAAGCAGCTCCAGGACAGGCAGAGACAGCGGGCGTTCCTCCAGCCTGCGACGTTCTGCATCCGCTGTGGACTTCATGCGTTCCAGCAGCAGCCTCAGCACACGCAGCAGCCGCAGCGCACGCAGCAGCAGCCGCAGCGCACGCAGCAGCAAGAAGGGCAAGAGCAAGAAAAAGAAGAGAAGCCATAGCTCTGAATCGGACAGCTCTGACGATGGCCGCAAGAAGAAGAGCTCCAAGAAAAAGGGCAAGAAGTCTAAGAAGAAATCTAAGAAAGAATCTTCGTCTTCCTCATCATCCTCAGAGTCTGAGTCCAGCACTGAGTCAGACAGTTCAGGAGCGTCCACCATTTCCTACAGAAGCTCTAGCAGTATCAAGAAAGCCCCTGGCAAACCGGCCTCAGACTCTGAGGGTGAGCAAGAGCCTGAAGGCCTCTCTGAAGAAGCTCCACGGCTGTCTAAAAAACAGGAGAAGAAGATGAAGAAGAAAGTAGACAATGTCATGATGAAATACCTGTACAGACCTGACAGTGACTAAAGATGGCAGTAGGTGATTCTCAGTTTGGTTTGGAGTGAAGGAATGTTAGAAGCATGACGGTAGACTAATTCTCAGAACACTGAAGTACTTCAGTACCTTCTGAAATCTTTCATTGCATTTTACCATAACTTCAGTTTGATTTTTTACACACAAATGTTTAATGCATACGAATAGCTGTCACTCATTTATATTTTGGAAGTTTTGTTGTGAAGCATGATTTAGAAGAGATTTTTCTAAAATCTAGAAAGTTGCTCCTGAATCAGTGCATGTGATCTCTGGTTATTTACTTTGTTTTACCTCAAAAAACTCATGTAACTGAAGTCTTTGCACTTGGATTTTTCTTGCTCTCATCTTGAATTACTTTAAGAGGGAATCGATTAGCACTACTGGACAGAAATTAATGGAAAGTTTGTACTGTTATGACAATATAATGATAAGACTCAGTGATATGAAAAGTTTATATTGACTTTTTGAGGTGAAAGATGTATTAATACAATCTCTACTGCATTTGCTCTAATATAATTACAGTACACAGTTCATTTATATGTTAATTCACTGATAAGATTAGTAGACGTCAAGAATGTTCTGAAGTTGTTTTATGGAGCGTATATTTGTTCAGCAATGTTTTAATAGACGGTTTGAACTCTTTATCTTTAGAGGAATATAGAATTGAACTCTGTTCTTGTGAAAATCTGTGCTTGTCATAACAGTGATTCCAGCACTGTGTTCCAGCACAGGGAAATTTCAAAAACTAACAGAAGCATCAAGTATGTAAACATGCGGAATTTTAAGAAAATCCAATACTGATGTAACAAAAATAAGATTTATATAAACTATTAATATAAAATCTACAGTTATGGCCATTGACTCACCCAATTAAAGTAATTTTGGTACAGTCAACGTCTTCTTGCTCATTTACCTTTTATCCAAAAAACAACTTCTAGTACAATCAAATCTACATCAAGTACATTTTACCAGTATATGAAACCATGAACCCAAAACCTTTGCGCTGCTAAGGCAATGCTCTACCAGTTGAGCTGCAGGAACACAGTTCCTTATTATTACTCTGTATTATTATTGTTTTGATTTTATTGTCATCACATTTGTAACCTAATTGAATTGCTGTTTGTTGTTTGTACAACTGTATTAACAGCTAGCTAATGAGGTGTTGTTTCAGTCCACTGCGCCCTGTCTGTGCAAGTGTGATTTGCATGTGACTTGTTTGACTAATATTACACTTTAACGCATCAGCAGAGATGATACTGAATACGAAGCCTGTTAAATATTGCCACCCCACATTCTGCAGTTTGATAACCCAACATTCCTTCAGAGATCTCTCTCTCTTTGGTTCCTCTCTCACACACCTCATCCTAATCAAAGCTTCTCTGTCTCGCCCCTCCAGCCCACCCTCCAGCCGTAGACGCTTCTGCCTTGAGAGATCAGACGAAGAGGAGGAAGAAGAAAAGGAGGAAGGGAGCGCGGGCCGAAGCGCCTACCGCTCCCGCTACAAACGCAGAAGCTACCTGAACGACAGCGACGGCGAGAGCAAGCTGTCCGAGACCACCGAGTAACCGCCCCCGCGCGCACATTCATCTTTGATTCTTGGCGTCGGCCTCTGTGTCAAACTCAGATCCAGTGCTGATGTCAGTGAAAGAGATGCATGATGGGATACGCCGCGATCACGCATTCTCAGCCACCCTGCTGCACTTCTGCGGTCTGCAGAGATAAAGCCCTCGCTTTTATTGACTTGTGTTGTTGTTAGTATTATTGTCATCCTCCCTTATATTCGCTGTGTGTGTCTTGAAAGGGTTTGTACAGCATAACGCATCACAACGCTGTCCGTTTGCTTGTACTTCTGACGATATTCCTCTTTCTTCAGTGCACTTCTTACCCCAGTCATGATTTAGTAACAAACGTGCTACAGCTGTTTGCACGGTCAAGGCTGAGCCAGAGAAACAAGGCTTTGTGTTCCTTAATGTAAACTTCAAATGTCTGGAGGTTTTCTTTCTGTTGTGTTAAATTAAAAGAAAACCAAGAGAAAAAAGAAAATGTTGTTTTACCAAAAAAGCTTTATTTTGGGTACGTGAGTAGATTAGCTTTTAGTTCTTGACTAAAGTTAAGACAGTTTGTTTCCTTTGTTTCCACAATGTACACACACGTTTACGCACACTTTCTGAACCTGTGAGCTTGTGTGTAAGTCTCTCTCTCTCTCTCTCTCTCTCTCTCTGCCTATGTGTTTTCAGAGAGAGGGCGAGAAAAACAGTCCCAATGAAAATAGCCCCCATTTCTCCTCTGTTGACGTTTTGATGTTTTATCTGGAGATGAAAGAAAAGTTTTCAGGTCAATGATATGAGTAAAACGCTGCATTTTGCTGAATTCAGCGCTGGGATCTTGACGTTTAGTCGTAACATGCCTTCTATTGTTAAGTGCTTCCTGTAACTCTGCATTTTATTTCACACTGTTGTACTGGGTATGTGGGGCATTGTGGTAATTTCTCATATCATTTCGATTGTACTGGAAAACAAAGAACCGACAGTTGCTTTGCGCTGGTGTGATACAACCAACCGTGTAAATATGGAGACAGAACTGATACTGTGAAATCTTGCTTTTTCAGAGCACGTTGTCACATTGGATTCATCAGTAGTTTTTGGCCTTTTGACTTCGAAACTCAGTAGTGCACTTGAACCAGTTTGAACGAGCACCCCCCGACTTCCGTTTTTGCCTCTTTTTCTTGTTTGTTTTAATTGTAGTATTTATGATCTAGCATTGATGGATGGGGGGAAGCTGCCAAAACAACGCATCCTCTCCAGCACCACGGGGATGAAAGCGTCTCATTGCTTCTCTTTGATTTTTTTAAAGGGAGACAGTGCAGGTTCTTCTATGTGGATCTCTGCAAAGGCCTGCGAATAACTTCAACCTCTTTTCTATGCAGTCAATATTGAGTTTAATGTGGAAAGTGAGTGTGTTTTTCTGCCTAATTAAAACACACGGCTGCAAGATGCATTACATTTGCTGGCTGTACACATTAATATAAAAATATATAAATATCTGTACGATTCATTCTAGCTTTCAAAATAGTTAATGTTTATTTTCTTTATTGAATAAATGACTTGATATAAGTAATAATTTTGCAGCTTAATATGTTGTAAATAAATGATGGTGATTGTTTTAGACCTGTTTCAGTTTATTTAATAACACTTTTTTTATTTATACCAAACACATTTATGGGAAAGAAAAAAGATGTCTTGTGTAAAATTCGGCATGCTCAGCATACCGTTTTTCCTAAAACTGCATTGTGATTTTTTTGTGTGTGCTGGAAACAAAGGAAAATCCCAAAATTCCCACACTTCCCAACGTGACAGGTATTCCCACCCCAACTTCACACCAGTGGTTGACTTACTGGTTGATTACTGGTTACTCAACGTTATTTAAAAAAAACAGCAATGTTTGCAAGTACTACAGAAAAGACCTTAAAATATTTCTATGAGTGGCTTATCTACTGTTAAATTATTAAACTGTTAAATTGACTCGGCACATTAAAGTCCCACAGCGGCTTTAGACTCATTTTCTTTCTCAAAAGCATATACATATACATTTCTATACATTGAAAAAAGTCTGTGTAATACCTGTGCTTTGTAGGAGCAACAGACAGATTGTGTCACTAGATTTCTCAAAGATAGGGTGAACGCATCTAAAAGGAGTCTTCAATTTCATCTTTTAAATGGAAACATGTAACCAAATGACACTCAGTACAAAACCAGACTTGCGTTTTACATTCAACAAGCCATTCTGTAATGTGGGCTGGATGTTCCATTGCACAATAAGAAGCTTTGCAGTAATTCAATGAGCTAACAATGAGGAAGGTGGCTTGCTAGGTACAGCACAGCTTGAGGTTTCTGTTAGATTGATCACTGAAGTCAAAGCAGGGAACTTAGTCCACAGTACTCTGTTCTCTACAAAATGAATTCTAATAAACCATTATTTGCCTAAATTATAAGTAAATACTACCATAGAGCATAATTCTGTTATCAAAAAAGGGCTTAATGGTTCAATTATGGCCTATATCTCCATTTCCACAGGAAATAATTGCTGCCCTGAATGTGCCTTTTAATGGACATCTGCATGCCATTATGGATCACACGCAAATGTGTCTGAGCCACTTAAACTCCTGCGTTCAGGTAGAAATGTCTCAGGTGGAATTATGACTTTCCATAATGGACAGTTGACAGCAGTTTTAGAATGAATGGAATATTAAGACCTTGTGGAATTCTTTTAGAATGATGTCACTCTGAATTTGAAGTTCGTGTCTCCTCACATGACTGTCTCTGAATTGTGTTGTAGAAACGCCCGCTGTGCAGATGAATTGAATTTAAACATGAAATGCCGCTCGCTTCACATTATCTGAACGGTGTGTTTAGGACACACACATTTGAAAAACATTTTCTTTTGAATTCTTTTGCAACATAATTGTGACTTTCATGTACAATTAAGGCAGCGCTGTTAAAACTTCATGGGTTGTAGCTGAAGGGATTGCTGTTTTTTTAAGTTAAAGAACCTTTTACAAAGTCTTCACATATTTGTGTTTAACTGATGCAGTAATTGGGACCAGTAACAGTAACAAAAAAACCTAAATCCTTCAAGATGAATTTCAATTTACTGTCTAATAACAATTAATAAGTATAAAGTTTATGAAGAAGTCATGCTAATTCATTGGCCAAAAGTTGTAGAAACCCAGTAATTAACAACTTAAGTTAATCTTTTTATTTGACAACAGTATTGAGCATTAAGCAAGTTTAAAGATGGCTACACTACCAATTACACCCCAGTTTTTACTCTTTGTAGCCGGTAACAAACAGCAGCTGTCAGTCTCTTCCCACTCAGAACCCACAGGCTTCATAAACGTGAATGTTAACTCAAAGAGCTCCACGGCCTGCAGCGGTCCTGGGGCGCTGCTTCATGTGTGTGTTCCAATTACAGCGTAAAGCAGAGC
>JAZGTI010007838.1:0-21022 GCA_036877585.1 Botia kubotai
GACTACAGGGTAATGATTGTTTGTTTGCAGTCTTTCTCCCATCCCCTTTTTACTCAATTCATGTCTCATTTACCCTCCCCTTGTTCACACAGTTAATATTTAATTTTTCTTATGCCTATAAACACATTGATCATGCATAGCCTCGTTCGCTCAGCTCTCAGCATCAGCACATTGGTGTGCTCTCTGTCTATCACACGCCTGACATTTGCAGCTTAGAGCCAAAGACATGGACTTCAAAAAAGTTCTGCGATGGCTGTGGGTTTATAGGAACTATCTGATCATCTTCATCACTCCTGTTGTGTTCCTGCCTCTGCCTTTGGTCGTCCCCACACCAGTAAGTGCTGTTGTGTATTGTCAAAAGTATTCTGTCAAAATGCTCTGCAGAGGCCTTTTTACTTGCACTGTAAAAGATGTTTTCTCTGGTAACCAAAAAGTAGCATTATTCAGGTTGACAAATTAACCTCTATATATAAGACAAAAGGTGCGATATTAGGTAGAAATAGATTCTTAAGATAACAATTGCAGTCTATGTTATGCGTGTGATTTTTTTATACTCTTAAAAATAAAAGTGCTTAAAAGGTTCTTTGCAAGCAATGTCATATAAAAACCATTTTAAGTTAGTTAAAGGTTCCTAGGAAACCATTTCTTTACCTTTTTATAGTCCGAATAAACTTTTTTTTGTGCAACAGAAATCTTCTGTGGATGTTAAAAGTTCTTTACAGTCTGACAAATAACATTTAAGAACCTTTATTTTTAAGGGTTCACTGAAAAATCTGATCATCCCTCTTGCAGCTGAGAGTGACTGAATTAAAATATGTGGGTATGCTGGAGGCTGTATTTACACAGCTTGCAGAGGTCAGCAAAAGACAGCTGAAGTGACAAACAAAGACAATAAAGCAATGCGGCCCACAGAAACTCTATACTGTGTCCTCAGGGACCCCACGTCACATTAAAACACTGACAATGTGAGTCAAGAATTTATCTTATGAAGCTGAAGTAGAAGAAAAAACTGAAATAATCAAAAGTTTAAAAAGTCTGATTTGAGTTCGGCAGCACTTAGAATATTATTTTATTATACATGCATGCATGCATGTACAGTATGTATTTATGTTTATGCTTGTATGCTAACAAGATTTATGTTTAGTGTAATTCAATGGTAATTTTGTCATACACTAAACTGATGAATATCAGAAATATCGGAAACAGATTTAAATTCCCTTCATCTCGTCATAAATTTCAAAAGTGCCTCAATAAAAGACAACACATTAAAATTTGTTTACGATGCTTTGTGGTCAAGGGTTGCTTTTATCAGTGTTCTGAGAGTAGCAGATGTGTCTAAAGAGATTTTAAAGTGATTCAGTACTTGCCCCAGGTAGCATCACCGTGCAGAACATGAGAGATGTAACAACACAGAACCCTTGAATCTTGTTGCTTTGAGTATTTCCCTTATTGTAAATGATATGATATTTTACTCCTGTCTAACAGTCCTTTTCTATTGATACACATACTACAACTGCACTACATAAATAATTGATGTATCCAGAGTCCCTACATCACTGGTCTTGTGACCCTTGATTTGAAATGTGACTATTCTGCTTTTTAGGAAGCAAGATGTGGTTATGCTATCATCCTAATGGCGCTGTACTGGTGCACAGAGTGCATGCCATTGGCCGTCACAGCCCTGCTGCCTGTTGTCCTGTTCCCCATGATGGGCATCATGGAATCTGGCAAGGTATCTGTCTGTCTGTCTGTCTGTCAGAATATGGACATGGAAACCACCCACATACAGTAACACTTTATTTTAAGATAAATATGTCTATGATAGTTTGTATCATATTAGAGGATAAATAATATTATCATGATTATGAACACTGAAGACACAATAAACTACATTTTAACTATTAAAGTATTTAAAGTATTTAAAGTATTACAGTATTTTTAACTGTAAAGTAATTTATCACATGTCCAGTGTGAATTACCAACATCATCATAAGTTCACTCCATTTGTACCACATCTCCAATGATTCATAGGAACTTTATGGGCCATAAAAGCAATTTTATGAACCTCACAACATATCATCAGAGTTTAATCTGCCTTTCACATTCTTTATCTTCATTTCCTCAATGAGATTTTATCATGCTTGTCAAAATGTCTGACGTTGTTCACTTTTGATTTAAGTTGTTGAATGATGGGATTGTAGAGCTCTTTACTGCCCAATAGAATTTCAGCATCAGTAATCACATGACATCACATGAGATGCTATTGGGTGTTTATTTGTTGTTCAGGTGTGTGTGCAGTATTTAAAGGACACCAACATGCTGTTCATTGGGGGGCTGCTGGTGGCCATAGCTGTTGAACACTGGAACCTCCACAAGCGCATCGCTCTCCGGGTTCTCCTAATAGTTGGAGTTCGACCCGCTTTGTAAGACCACTGTCACACACAATTAAAAAATAAGTCATTTATTTTTGCTCTTTATCTTTTTAACTGATTCACTCCTTCAGTGATGGCCTGTGTCATCTTCCACAGGCTAATGTTGGGGTTCATGGTGGTAACAGCCTTCCTTTCCATGTGGATCAGCAACACGGCCACCACAGCTATGATGTTGCCCATTTGTCAGGCTGTTCTCGAGCAGCTCAGCGCCACAGAGGCAGATGCTGATGAGAAAGAAGGGCAAGATAATCAGGCTTTTGAGTTGGCGGAGGTCTCCAACACCAAGCCTCCTTTGGACAATACCACTGGAAACAAATCCAATAGTATGTCTGACAATGAATGATGAATGATGCTTTAATCATCTCCTTGTAAACTACATGTCTAGTGACATCAGCAACTACTAATCTGGCTTGCATAATACAGTGTTTTAGTTCTGTAAATCTGTGTGAAAGATTATCTTTTTGAAAACATTGTCATCTGTACACAAAAAACTTAAAGGAAAAACTTTTCTCCTTCTTTTTGTTCCAAACAAGTATGACTTTTTTTTAATTTTGTGGAACACAGAATGGTGATTTAGGCAAAATGTTAGTGACTGACAGCTTCAGTCACTATGTAGTTTCATTGCATTTTTTCAACAGAATGAAAGTAAATGGTGACTGAAACTGACAGTCCCTAAACATTCTGCCGAAATATTTTGTCCCACATTTGTGTTCCACAGGATTGGAAGGTTTATTAAAAAAAGAAAAGGGTTATATAAGTTTGAAACAACATTTTGTTTATTTTAGGTAACCTGTCCCTTTAAGATGAATCTTTTTTTAACTAGCTTCAATGAACTACAACATGATTCTTAATCTTGACAGACGTCTCAGATCCAGAAGCAGGAATCAATTCGTTGTCTGAACGCAGAAGGCTGGAACGTGAGGCGAAGTATCTTCGTCTTACTAAAGGAATGAGTCTGTCTGTGTGTTATTCTGCCAGCATCGGAGGAACAGCTACTTTAACAGGAACCACACCGAATCTCATCCTGAAGGGCCAGCTGGATGAGTAAGTTTATTATGTCTCACAGCACACCCACAAAAATAGAGTAACACGTTGAAAATATGATGCAAGACACATTTTGATGATAAGAGAAGAATGCACACTGTACTATACACTTTAGACCTTTCTATTATCAATGACCAACAGGCAGGCCTGTTGTATGTATGACGACATGTGATAACAGCAAATACAGTAGAGTGACATGCCACAGAGAGTGCAGTAGCATCAGATTACACATACACATTTATTACGCAATTATAAGCTACAAGCACTGAACCTACCTTTAGCTATAACCCAATATTAAATCTGTGTATTTACCTTACCCTATATTATTTAGTATTTTTAAGAGAAAGTACACAGTAAGTACATTGTAAGTGTATGTAATTCAAAAAAGCGCAACTGAACGCTCACATAATAATTAACAATTAACAATTAATCATACATGTCAAAAATAATAAAAAAAATCAAGCTTTTATTAATATTGTTTACATTTTTTTGACAGTATTTATCCAGATAATCCTGATGTGATCAACTTCGCCAGCTGGTTCGGTTTCGCCTTTCCGAACATGGTGTTGATGCTTGTGCTTGCCTGGCTTTGGCTTCAGTGCATGTACATGGGGATTAAGTAAGTAACTGTACACAGTGCGTCTATGAAGGCAGAGAGTGTTATCAGATGGATTGATTACATGGCTGTGAATTGTATTAGAATGGCCATGCAATTAAATGTCAATGTTATCTCAAGGGACCCTCATGGAAAGAACTCCACTTACAGTTATGTGACCTTATTTTTTAGCTTTAAAAAATCATTTGGCTGCGGTCAGAAGAACAACGGAGACGAAGAAGCCTATAATGTGATGAAAAACGAATACAAGAAGTTGGGACGCATATCTTTTGCTGAGGGCTCAGTGCTCTTCATCTTTGTGCTGTTGGTGGTCATGTGGTTCACACGAGAACCAGGTTTCATGCCAGGCTGGGCCACTGTGCTTTTCAACAAAAACGGACAGTAAGTCCACTTCACCAATAAATGATTGACCCAGGAGATAAGCTTTGCACATGGATTTCGTTCACTTATTTGCCCTTGTCTTTTCAAAGATACGTCACAGACGGCACGGTAGCCATTTTGATGTCAACCCTGTTCTTCGTTATTCCATCCCGGATGGACTGTTTCTCCTCATGCAAAAACAATAATAATTCGTATGTTTGTAACGATCGTGAGGAAGCAGAGCGGGAAGGTGAGCTGCTTTCATTCAGAGCTTCTTAAATAACTGTTTCAGACAGAACATTCTGCAAATCAGTTTATACCAGGTTTAAACCAGAGCTGCTGGGAAATCTGCTTTGTCAAGCAGGAGAAAAACAAGGCACAGAGGACACACTGAAGAAGAATGAAAAGAAGAAGCTGAAGGCTCCTCAGACTCTTCTGAACTGGAAGGTGGTGCATGAACGTATGCCCTGGAATATAGTGCTGCTGCTAGGGGGAGGATTTGCTTTGGCAAGTGGCAGTGAGGTAAAATGTTGCTTCAATAATGCATTACAATGTTCATTAGCCTTGAACATATTAAGCTATACATAAAAATGATCAACCAGATTACGTTTTCTGAAGAAAACCTTATGGCCATGATTCCAGGGTGTTGTGGATGGTTGCCAGGGTGTTGCTACGCTGTCTTTATGATCTCTAGGTCGGGCTTGGGCCCCTTTTACATATATATTATTACAAATTATCATATATAATATATCCAAAAGTTTATTACAAGAAGCTAATAATACCTTTCCTTAGCAACAAAACTAACCTTAGCAAGCCACCAACCAATCTTGACTTTGAAACTATTGTAGTGATCAGCCACGGCCTCTTAATATGTTTTTAAAGGAATCTGGATTGTCCACCTGGCTGGGTGAAAGTCTGGCCCCTCTGCAGAACATCCCACCCTTTGCTATCTCCATGATACTCTGTCTGCTGGTGGGAACATTCACGGAATGCTCCAGCAACACAGCGACCACCACTCTGTTCCTGCCTATTCTCGCCTCTATGGTGAGTACATAGCATAGCATGGTGCTAACCAACAAACATAACTAGCATAGCCTAAATTAGCCTATTCTCTTTAAAAACAAAGCCACTTAAAAGAAAGCCTAATGTATCTACTAACCTATAGTATTATGTCAAATATCTCTTTAAGATATAAAAGAGCTAAGAAAATGTTGTTTTTGTCACCAGGCCACAACTATCAAGCTTCATCCTCTATATGTCATGCTGCCCTGCACAATTAGCGCATCGCTAGCATTTATGCTTCCTGTTGCCACTCCACCCAATGCCATTGCTTTCTCCTATGGCAACCTCAAAGTCTTGGACATGGTATGGTTGAATATTTAACGAGTTAATAATTCAACATAACAACAGTATAGATATTAATAATTATAATAATTTTCTAATGGTGAAATACAGTGAACCCAAAACAAGCATTTGAACGCTTAAGCCTTAAGTTAACACTCAAATATTTAAATGTTTTTGCATTTGTCTGGAAATAACACACAAGCACAAAATAATTTAAAACAATATCACAAACTGATTTAAAATTAATAGGAAGAAATTGCTCATAAAAAAGATTATTTATTTGCACATACCACTAGCATTGTAATGTAATGATATTAATCCATTTTTAAGCGGCTTGTATGTCCACATGCTTTTTCTGGGTCACTGTATCTAAAAATATAAGTGAATCATTTTTGCGTGTTTTCTCTCTGAAGGCAAAGGCAGGCTTTATGCTCAACATCATTGGCATTCTGTGCATCAATCTCGGCATCAACACCTGGGGATCAGCCATGTTCAAACTCAACACTTTCCCAGCATGGGCCAATGCCACACATGGGCCAAAACCATAACAATCTCCTGCTCAGTGCTTTGGCATACAGAGAGTAGTGAAGGGGCAGAGAGGAGGATAATTCCATTATTGAAGAAATATCATGAGATGCAAAAAGGGTTACAGTATACAGTGTTACATGTAGCATGCAGCATTCCACCCTCATTAACATCCCTGGAACTAAAGCTTTGTGTTCTCGCAAACATCACAGCCAAATGCCCCGTAAGGATTTGTGGCCAGTTTTTAACGCCTGGAATTCTGTGTCCCATATTTCAGTATTTAAAAGACACTCCAAGTAGGTCTTGTGAGTTGGCTTCATGTAGAGTTTTGCTGCCCCATTGTGGTGGAAGATGATCTCAACTCATCAGCAATGGTTGTTTTTTAAGAGCCTTCCTGGTTCTTTGGACTGGCCATTTGTGCTAATGTAAGCACAAATTTGTTCCATTTGTGCTTCCAAATGTAATTTATAGGGTCTCATTCAGACCATTAATATTTCTGATCCCTTTTTGGATCACTGAGCCTGTATTTAGTTTTTAATACACAACTGAATTTCTGGAAATGAATATACACTCCAATTGAAACATGAAAAATATTTTTGTGATTTTTTGTAAGAAAATTTAATTTACAGAGCGTGTGCAGAGTCTGTCCCTTTCCTGAATTAAACTGTTTTTATAGAACATACAGCAAGGGGATAAAATGAATTGATTTAGACATATATTGATTTAAAATGGTTTATAAGGCAGTCTAGGCCTTAAGGAGAACTTTTTTAGAGGATTATTAGAGAAAAGAACACATGCAATATTCATGAGATTCTTTACTTTTACATTTCGCTAGTAAATGATGTAAAATTCAAGCAACAGAAGATTAATAAACCAGTCCAACAGTCTGCTAGGACTAAACAAGGCCATTTAAACAAAATGACTTTTAAACGGAAAGAGACAACTTCAGTGTTTTCAAAAAATTCAACAAATACATTTTGCTTTTATTCCATACTAACATTTGAACTGTCCAAAACATGTTTTAATTTTTTTTCCAAAATCATTTACAATAAATCACAGTCATAAATAAAGCTGTTACATCTCTGACTAGAAACATTTTCAAGTTATTTGTCCATCTTAGGTGACACTCAGAGCTCATGTCATCCTTACTCAATCCAGAAACAGCAGTCCTCCTAAACGCACTTCTTGCACTATGAATAAAAGGATCACAGATATGACACATCTTGGGTTAGATCTAACCTCCGATATGTGCACTAAGCATCCATGAGGGACCTAGAACTCACTAGATTGTGTGATAAAAGGAAAACAGGTAAAGACGGAAGATACTCTGAACTTTAAAGTACTTACGAAAGTTGAAAACAGAACAAAAAAAATGTATAGTTTTCTACAAATACAAAAAAGCTGTGTCTCATTTCGAAGGCTGTCCCCTTCAGAGGTTTCATTTTGTCACCAAACCGGTCTTATTTCAGACATGCAACCATTACATTTCAAAGCAAGAAAGAAATTACACTGATTACGCCACACAAGTAAATGTTAATTTTATAATAGTTGCTTTATTAAACGAGACATCCTTGACGATGTATGTGGCCGACAAATGCAACCTCCGGAGGGTGCAGCCTTTAAAATGAGACGCAGCCAGAGACCACACCATCCTGATGCTGAGCTGTCAAGGCTTGTGATAAGCGCCATGTTCCCTATAAATTCGATGTTTAGCACACACACATGATTCACACAGAACCTTACTTGAACACTGCATGATCAATGTATGATTTTATCACGTGCTCTACAGATGACAGAGCCATGACACATGTGTACCTTCTACTGATCAATTACGTTAATTCATTTTAGCTTATTTTTTGTTTTTATTTACACAAATATCAACGTCTCAAAATGAAGTGTTTTGACTCTGTTCACATATCAAAATATATCTAATGCAACACAAATCTTTGAATTGTTTCGTCAAGGTCTCATCATGAAAAGAGGCCATATTCTATTTATTGTAATGAAAAGTTCACAAATATGAAATATCAGGGTATGTAACATATTCCAACAGGGAAAAGTACGCTTGACATCGGCAATACATACTTATCTGTTTTAATACCCACCTAAACATCCTGCACACATACATACACGCACACGCACACACACACGCACACACACACACACACAATAACAAGGTTAAATCAAGTAACATTCACATTTCCTTACAGTGCCTTGCCCATACAAAAATGGACCTGAACTTGTGTGTACTCAAATTTGCTTATTGGGGCATATTACAAAATATACACTGATGTACTCTGACCAATGGCAGTGTGAAAATAGGATATGTATGCAATAGACCTGATGGCAGTAAGACTCTCTAGATCTCTGAAAAACAGGCATGACGCACTGCAGGCGGTTGTCTATGACACTGATTCGAGGAGGGCATGACTGGTGAACAAAGACGTGTGATTGGTTCTTAGGTCTGTCAGTCAAACTCCCTGCTTTCGTCTCCGCCCGCTGCTGTCCTAAGGGCCTCCGCTGTATGAATAATCTGCTTTGTTGTGCATGACCAGCTTGTTGTCCACAAAATAGAAGCTGTCGGACTGCGTCTCGTAGGGATGCAGGATCATCTCGCGAACTGAATAAAGGAAAAACAGAGAGAGCTCAAACATCCATGTTCATTTTCAACCAGTTCTCAGATACTGTGCTACATAATAGCCACTTAAAACAGCAGTCCTAGTTAAGTCTAGATTAATTTGGTCAAGTATCATTCTCTTGAACAATATGACTGACAAACAACTGGATTATTCTTCAAAGAACCGATGAGCAGTAACAGCTGACAGTGTCTATAGAGTTTGTTCTCCAGCTCAATGGAGATAATGACACTCACTGAGGTCCTCAGAGAGCGGGGGGAACTCGTAGATGTGCTCACACGTGTTCTTGCTGCTGGGGATGCAGAAGCCAAACTCGAAGTCAAAGCTCTTGAGCAGCTGTTCACGGAAGTAGTGCCTCTCGATCATTCGGAAGTTATTGATGGGAATGTCCCCAACTGTGAACTCAACGCTGAGGAGATGACGACGACGGGGAAGAAAAGATATATATAATATGTAATTTATATTCATATATTGACCCACAGTCATTCGGCAGCTTTTTAATTTCCTACAGCAGTTTAGTATTCCATTCCTCCTTGTAACGTGTGAAATGCATTTATTACTGATAATGAGAAACGTACTGCATCCACCGCTATATCCTGGCCTTCAGTGTGATGGCTGGACTATCATTGTATAAGCTTAATTTAGAGCAATAATTATGCTTGGTTTCTTTTTGGTTATTGTATCTGACCTCAATAAGCAGGAGTCTATTCTGTTGGAAGATAATACAGCTCTACTAATGAGTGTCTCTATCCTTATATATGCTACCTTGTTTATTTTCTAAATTTGTCATTTCCTTGCAAGAGAGCACACTGTAATAGGATGGGACAATCTAATTATATTCATGCTCATATACTGCAGAGACTCATTTTAGCATCTCTGCTGTTACAATTAAAGAAGGTTCTAAGTGTAAAATAAGTTCTGGTCTACTACAGGAAATGTCTTTTTTCACTGTGAGGGATGGGTCTAAATGACCGTCTGTGGTAATCACAAGTACATCAAAGATCCTGTGATCCAGTCAAGCTGACATAGTTCTTGTCAATCTTTAATTTTATGGAGGACTATAAGTGGCATTTAAAATAAAAAAAATACATATATAAGTAAATTATTTACAAAATAATAATGGGGAAAAAATCATATTTGTGGATAATTAGATGTAATTGTATAATTTTTTAAAATAAAACTGAGTTAAATGCATCACCAATAATACATTAACCGCTTTAATGCAGTTTTTTTATTTATAAAAAAGCCAGCATGTCCTCTTAATCCACTTGCCTGTTGAGTTAAAATGCTTGAGTTAAATCCTTGAGTTAAAATAGACATGAATCAATTAACTTTTGATTTAATTTTAAGGTATGCCCACAATTACACGTTAGCATAACAATGCAGAAAAAGGTTGTAATTTATTTAAAAATATGACTCTTATAAAACACTACATAAAATCATTTTGCATTAAAAGCAATACATTTATTCCCTGATTTTAAAATAGTACTTACGTGGCTCCTACTTGTCTTAGCCGCAGGAAAGCCGGTGTAAACTGATACCGTACGAATCGTCCAGCATTTGGATCTACATCTCTTTTATCCCCACCTTTGTCTAAAAAAAAGATCAACATCACAACCCTGAGAATCAGATTCAGGCCATTACATCACTGATGGTGATGATTATTGTGATCAACATCACTAATTCCTTAAAATGACAACCATTAATTTAGAAGCACAAACAAATGTATGGATAAATACAATGAAAACAATGAATGAACCATGACTCGGAAGGTAAAGAAAAGGAAAGTCAGTCTATAGTATTTTGCAAGTCAAATGTCACAAGCCTCTAATAACACGAGGTTCAGCACTTCCTGCAGTATACAAACTCCACGCTAACAAACACCATCAAAACAAGACATTTGATACATTACCATATTAAGTATCACTACTGCGCTACATTATTCATTGATTTATTATTTTATTTATGACCACACACCCAAAATTGTCTCTGCAGTGTAAACGCTATGATCTCTGTTTAAAGGGTCATGTTAGAATGAACACTACTGGTGTATTAAGCTGTATACTCTCCACAAAGCTTACTCTCACCTGTGGCTGGAGGTTTGGTGATCTCAAACAGAACTGTTCCTGTCTCCATGTCCCTGATCTTGAACCGCGTGAAGTCAATGTTGTACACATTGTCTTCTGGACTACATAGATAATCTGCAGAAAACACAGAAAACAAATGTAGCTACATTTACATATTTATATTCCTGGCAAATGGTTTCTTACCACAATGACTCAACATATTGTACAAAACGTTTTTTCTTCCATTTTTGTGTCAGTGTTACCAGAATATACTTCATGAATTTAACTTTAAATTTGACTTTGTCACCGACTTTAATGTTATTAATTATGCTGCTTATTTACATCTGGTACAACATGAGTTAAGATGACAAATTTCTGGTTTGGTGTTAATGAAGGGGTCTGTCAGCATTACTGATGGAGTTGTGTGGGTAGATACAAAGGATATTAAGCAATTACTTTGATATTTTGACAACTGCAATGTGTAATTTTGCAAACTCTGATAGATTATAATATAAAGGCAAAAAGCACAAAATAATATACAAAATCATTTTCAACAGGGTGAATAAAACCACGCAATATCACATTTTGAGGTAACATCTCCAAATTCACTCTTCTGTCAATACAAACAGGAGGCTGCAAATGTACTGTGTAGCATGCAGTGCATGCAGAATAGATATTTAAATCCCAGCTTTGTGTGATCGAGCAATTACGCAAACCTGGGATTTTGCTGAGCTGTGTAACTGTACAGGATAAAACTACTGAAAATTCCACCAGATTGCACAGCTGATACCTGTGTCTTTACATATGCACTTTGACCTTGGTTCTTACTATTAAGACCTACACAGAAGTTCACAATAGGCTAAAGCTGTTTTGTTTTCAATCAGAACTTTCTATGAAGCCTCTAGACAAACATGCTACTTGTACAAGCTCTAAAGCAAAGCTCTTAACCCTGCCAATAACTGTGATTGCTGCCTTAGACATAGACTGTAAATGATTCCTAAACAAGCATTCACTGTTGTATTACAAAACACCAGAGCAATCATTCCCTTTCCTTACAGCAACTTCAGCATGAAGAGATTCAGAACACATGAAGATATCCTCCAACAATCAGTAAAGAAAATGTGAGTGGTGCTTACCAGCGCCAAAATCATTACCACAATCTTAGGGTGTTGTGGGTGGTTGCTAGGGCGTTGCTATGATGGCTGTTTACTGGGCCAAATCAAAAGAGCCCTCAAGTTTCTACGATACTCTGGCTCCTTCAGCGTGAATATATGAGAATGTTTCCCATTTCATTGTCCACCAGATGTAAAACGGTAAGTTTGATTATTTAAAAAAAGTAAAAATAATACATCTGCCGACATTTTGCACGATCTGAAGTGTAATTCATATTCCTAGCACAACTGGTGCAGGTCACGTTTCATAGTTTTTGAGTTTTAGCAAACTCCCTTAAAAACAGTGAGGACTTGTCTGTTTTGGCAGAGACCTTCACTGTCAACACTAACCCTGCACACATACACGGTAAACACACGCGTGTTCCCAGCACATGCCATTTTTGCTCCAGTAATCCTTGTAGCCATTAAATGTGACAGTGCCAATTAGTGTTCGTTGCTCTGCAGGTGCATTGTGGGTATATTTTAGGAGACCCATAAATTGTACAGGTCGGAATTCTGACTCATTCTTAGGCAGTTCATTACAGATTCCTGCCGGTTCCTGTGGGCTGTTATTTGACAAATAAATTAGATCCTGCTTAGAGACTCCCATACAAACAGAGGCCATTACACATAAGCCATTAAAAGTCCCCCTCATGTTTAACACAGGGCAACAGTAATCATTTAGTACTTTAGGGTAAGAACTGTGTGTGATTCATAACTTCCTGTTTTAGAGAGCGCAGACAAACCTAAATATATTTATGGAAGCATTCAGCTCCATCTTGATAATCTGATCAATACTGTAACCTTTGAAACACAGAGAAATCTCTAAATAAACACTAATTGAACAAATCTGGAGAGAAATATAAGGTACCAAACGCATACCATACAGCATTTAATCTAGCAGTACAATTCAAGCACAAACAACACCGTGAAATAAAAACATCACATGCAGTTCATCAGTGCTTACACAACAGCAACATTTAAATTGCAAATGAGCTCTTTATTAACATTCACAGTCGCTGGCACTTAATATTCAAGGTTGTTTTTTTTTTCTTATTTCCTAAACAGACACTCGGGGGAGAGATCTGTGACATTACGGCTGAGTACTGTTATTTTAGTTTACATTGTTTTTAGCCATGATTCTACATTCATTTTTCATTTCAACTCATTTTATATCACAAACAACCAATGACTGTCTACAAAAAACATCTGAATCAGCCAATGGTGTGCATTTAGGGGAGGGACTGGCTGTAATACAAATTTGCTGCCATAGAATCATTTCGGAATGACTATTGTTAGAGTTAAGGCAGGGTAGGCAAGTTCGGACTAAGATTCAGGTCTCCAAATCCACGCCTCTTCCAAAACACATGAAGCATATGTAGTTTGGCAAGTAGGACATTTATGCATTCTGCCCAAATACAATGATTGGAAAAACATTTTATAGTGCTGCACCTTTCACAAAAGATATATATTTAAATATTTATATTTAGCCCATATATATATAAATATATATCTTCTGTCACTACATAAAGTGGTCTGAACATATTTATATAAATATATTTTCTGTCACTAAATAAAGTGGTCTAAATGTATTTATATAAACGCATATCTTCTGTTATGTTTAGACCACTTTATTTAGTGATTACTATTGGGATGTGAACCCAACCATTATACCATTCACATGACGAAAAATGTTTCTGGAATAAATCGCCTAACCTGCTATTAACACACAATAATAATGGAACCATAATGTCAATTACCAGTGGGACCAGTTGATTTGACTGGTGTGAATGTATATACATTGCACCTTTGCATCCTTTATGCATTAGCTAGTACATTCTAGTGTATTCCTGAGTTTTAAAAGATACATTTGGAAAACTTTCAGTCTTTAAAATGATTAAAGCAGTATCCAAATTTTCGTCCAATCAAATGATAACTAGAAGAATTTCTACATCATGAGAATATCCCTTACCCACAATACCATCTACTTCCGACTAAAATGTGAAAAAAACAGAAACTCATGGTACATGTGCTCCTCTAGGAGTCCAGGGTTCAGATTAGGCCCTAAGCGGCTTAGGGCATCTCAGCATCACAGGGGTGGATTGGGAGGCGTTTAGGGGATTTAGAGGGAAGGCAGGTTCCATGCGCCTCTCTTTGACAGCACCATGTGACGAAACACTGACCAAATGCGTAATGCAAATAGACCTTTCCACCCGAAACTCATTTTCTGACAGCGTTACACACGCAGAGCAAACAGACTTCCAATAAGGTCAGATGTCAAAAATGCAGTTGGACAAAAGTCCAATTCTAGTTATTTTGTGGGGCATTTTTGCCTTCAATGGACAGGTCAGTACAGAGCAGGGACAGGAAACAGGATCAGAAAATGATCTCAAGCCAGGATACCGCTGTGTGATATACAAGGCCATGGTTCTTACAACTAGGACAATGTATTATTTATAGGTATTTATGTTACATCAACCAGCTAGCACAATAAAATCAACTCCATATTCAAGCTCCAACAGACAAGTTCTTCTAAATTGGTTTATTTTTGAAAAAGAAAATCTGAAAAAAATATTTTCCACTTTTTCCATATTTCCCCAAGCAGAAAAATCCAACAACGGACACAAGTTGCAACAAGTTGCACACAAACAGCTGGGTGATGTCTGATCATTCACTGAAATGTTTACAATACCTGACTCATCTTATAAACATGTTAAATAATCTGTACAGTGAATGACAGCCATACTTATGAGGATTATTGCTCTGATGTAATTCCTCATATCGTGCTGTACAAGAACTGACATCTTTAGGAGCAACATGAGCTTGTAAACAACATCCACTGACCACAAATAAAGTATCATATAAATGAACTCTCCACCCTGCCACTCCATCTGTCTATAAATCCATGCCAACTTTTTGTACCAGAGATAGGAAGTCTATGTGAGTGTGTATAGGAATGTGTGTGCAGTGGTACGTTAACAATAAGTGAAGTGTCCTTTGCTTTCAGGCAGATCGCCCAGAACAATGAGGTAATATTAGAGTAGCAGGTGTGTGTCTACGGGTCGGGAATGAGGCAGTGTCACACTAACATCTCTCGTGGTGGGTGGCAGAGACAGAGTGTGTCGGAGTGGTTTCGTTCAACAGCTTATGTGAGTTACATTACATACATCTTCATATTCTTATAAATATAGTCAATGTTTCGTCAAAGTGTGGTGTCAAGCACGCAGTTACTGCAGGTGTGGCCATGGTGCTCCTAAAGGCAACACAAGTTTAAATCTGGCTTGCAACATTTTTTAGGCTCCTAACTCTCCACCTCTCCTCTACATCTCTTTTCTCATGATTTTTCTACTATAGTGTAAAAAAGTGACAAAAGTAACAATACATAAATAACACAAATCCTATTTAAATATAAACTTATGACAGAGAACACATTATTCTACACATTATTAACTAACAAACATGCAAACGAACACATTCAGGGATTAATTTATTAAACATGACTGGGTAAAAAGAAAACATCAGTACTTTTCTTACCTTTAGATAGACATAACTTACACATTTTAACATGCGCTGTCGGCACGTGATATTTGTCATTCTCACCTAACCACAAAACCAACCACTAGATGGTTGCTACATTTAAGCACTTGCACTGTCATAGAGTAAATAAACAGGTTAGCAAAACTACAATACCGATAAGCTTAAAATAAATAAGAAACAATTCAGCCCTAAAACACAGTAATCTGTATCACTAATGCAGACATGAATCCCAATCCTGAGGGATTGTGCAATTCTTACAAAAGAGGTTTTAACGCATATAGCAAGCAGGTGCACTAAGGCCAAAGCTGTGCAAACTAGAAACTGCTCTTATGTGTTAAGGGTCAGTGTGAAAATTACTGCTTGAGCATGCTGTATTGTGACACATCGCCATTACAGTTACAGACTCTGACTGTTCTACTATATTTTTTATTTTGACCCTCAAGAACATAGTGCTTTAAAAAAACTGTTAGCATGAAGTCCTTAGCAATCATTTCCTGACATAATAATTAAAATCAAGCTTTTAGTAATTATAAAAGAATCAAAGGATTTTAACTGTTTTGCAACATCATGCAACGCCTGCATGCACGAACACATGAACAGGATGTTGGAACGTGAGGCGATAACCTCACTTGATGTTCATATCTTCACACACGAACACGCGTGAACATCACAGAGAGAGAGAACCTGACAGAGGTCACAGAATTACAAGCATGTCTGGATGGCTTAGGCTCAGCATAGCAAATGCCCAGCCAAGAAATTTGCATCGCGGCCTGATCGGACATGACCATCGTGCCTTTGGCAGTTTGCATGTGACCCTGGATCGCCCTGCATCAATAGCAAGCAGTTAAAGTGTCGAGAGGGGCCTGTCCAATGTGGGCAGCACATCAAACCCAGGAAACTACCACCATGAAATAACACAGACTGCAGGACTAAAAGTTTATAAAGAGTGATAAAAGAGGAAACAGGAAGCCACCAAATGTATGTCAGCCAGTTAATATTTTAAGTGTATTTAGCATAAAAAACTGCCCTTTAGCTTCACTGCTTAAATCTGAACAAACATGTCTCATAAAATAAATGTATAAAAGGCGTTAAAAAATGTAAGACATGACTAGACATGACTAATCTTACCATTCAGTCAAATTACAGTACAGTTGTAGAGTAGGCCAAAATTACATTAACTATAAAGATTATAGCTCTGTACAGGAAATGACATCTAAACTGTCGCCTCTTGCATTTGCAGGGCCTGATATGATCTGCAAAAGATCAGCATCTCTAAAGCTGAATATTTATTCTACTCTATTGTCAAATCACTAGTAATCAACAATAAACACAAAAGGTGTTTAAATACAGTAGTTTTACTGCATTGAAGCCACTGAAGGTGTCAGGCCAAGCTAAGGATACTAGGTTGCAAAGAATCGGTGTCCATTTTTAGCACATTAAGCTCTATAGATTAGCCATCTGGAGTTTAGAGGTGCAGATATAGACACAGGAAATAACAGTAAAAGCTGACACTGGAAAGCATAGAGTTACAGAAGGGGTTACAGACACGTTTATTTCAGTCCAAACCAAACAAAAAGATGGTATTCATGTGGCATAAAAATAATTTTTATTATGTATTGCTTTAAGGTGTAAACCATAATTGCTTAGCTGTGTCTCTATAAAACGGTGAAAATCTACCTTCACTGTGTTTGCAACATTTGTTTCCATACATAACCTCATTGCATTGCATTGCATTCTGAAGAGCTTTCAGCAAAAATCAGGAAAATCAGTGAGGTTACAGGTCTGTGGATAGACGTGATCCAAGGTTTTATTTTTATTTTATTGTTGGAAAAGGTGTGGCTATAGAGAGGTTTGCTTTTGAATCACCGCCAATTCCTTCTTATTAAGTGAACAGTGAAGCTGAGTCATGTGTTAAGCACAGAATTGCCACCAAGCTTTTACACAAAATACCACTGTTGCATGTTATGCGTGCTGAATGCTGTCTGGGGGAATAAAACAACACGGCTGATGAATTTTAAAATGATTAGCTTCATTTTAATTTGCTTGTCTGCTGTAGTACAGCCTTGTACAAATGACTTCAACTCGGACTGTATGAAAGATGATGTTTTTTCCAGTCTTTGCTCCACTTACTGTTTAATGGTATCCCATTGAAAGTGTTTTGCTAAAAGAGTATTATACTATTAGATCATACAGTATAAAATAACGTCTGTTTAAAACAATATTGGACAGAGGCAGAGAGAAGGATTATAAAGGAATACATTCCAGCCCACTAAAACATAATAATCTTAAACCAGTTCAATATTTTCCATTTGATCTATCAAATCAAAAGAATACATCCTGAGCATCAAGAATCTATGTACCTCATAACCTTTAGAACAAATGAGAAAAACATAATTACCAAGACAGAACATGTCTTTCAGCCTATTTAGACCAGTTCCGATAACAATAACATACTGATAACAAAGAAATCTACAGGTGCTGTCACAAAGCCACTGCATTCATACTGCTTGTCCTCTCTGTACACACAGTCAATATACAGCACAACCACAGATATCCACATGACAATTGGGCTCTTATGAGCTGTTTTTTGTAATACTTTGGTCAAAAGACTACTCCCAAGTGACCCATTTAAATCACTCTAACCAATCATTTACTGAATTTGTGAATAAACATCTGACTAATTCTCATGTCTGACCCTAACCAAGAACTGGTTGAATACTATTACTATTAGTATTTAACTCTCTAAACCTGATTATAATAATAATAATAATTTGTTCGTACAACAATAATAGACACATTCACATTAGACAGCAAAGCTTTATCAATAGGACAAAGGAGCTAGACTTAATGAGACAGAAACTGGGGCTCTGATTTCGGTTCACAGGTTTGGGCTTTGTCTTGTGGTGTCTGGTACTAGGTACAGGTACTGTCTGCAATATGTGGGTCATTCAGAAGGTGTAAAATTTAATTTTCATAATTGTATTTTTTATTGGCTAATTTTTGAATATTACAAAGAGATTACAATTTGTCCAAAAAGATTTAATTTTAAAAATACAAATCTTTTTTAAAAATCTTGGATTGTTAGATGTTTAGATGACCCAGCAGAGTGAATACTTCTCTGAAGCTTCAGGTCTCTGGGAGACCTAATTAGGTGGTAATGAGGGTTTCCATCCCACCTTCAATCTGCAAAAACAGTTTCCATGGTAAAACCTCAACAATTACCATATGCGTTAACTCACGGCACTCACAGTAAACTCACAGTCCCTTTGACTATAATAAGGTGCCAACACCTTCCCTCTCTCAGCTGTTCTCAGCTAATAATAATGGTTCAACAAAATTTAAAGGGTTATGATGAAGGTTTAAAATGTGAGGTTGAGTGAGATTAACTGGCCTATGTTACAGAAAGAGAGAGAGAGAAACGATCTTTAGTATGGTTTGAAAACCTGACTTTAAATTTATAAACAATCATCAGAAATGTCTAAAAATAGGGGGAACAATAATAGTTAAAGGGTTTCAAATACTGACAGACCAAGTAAACTGACAGGATCAGACAGCACTAATATTACATTAATCAGAGCTGAGGTTACAGTTGCATGATGAGTCTGACAGAACCAACCAAATGAAAAATATGTCATCTCTGCTATAAGCAAAGCCCAGGTTTGTTGATTTGAGTGGGCAGCATTTTTCAGATGTTTACAGACCCAATAGGACATGTTATAAAGTCAAATCCTTCAAACAGGTTAAGTTATGTAACTGCTTTGAGCATGTTGGTTGGGTTGGCAGAAAACGAATACAAACTCCACATTACTGCATTTGTTAGGCTGCACATTAGAAACTGTCTACTCAGCAAGAGCCCCTCCCTCATTTATTTAAATAATTTAAATCTATCATGAGCATCTAAAGTTACCCAGCAGACCAACATTGATACGTTTCAGTGATAGAATTACTGTAATATGCTTGGATACAGTTAGAATGGGTCACACATCACTGTATGCATACTTATGTACAAAAACTGTACGTTTTCAAATTCAAATAAATCTTTAAAAAATGGGAAATTTTAAACAGTTTAAAATAAGATTTTTCCAGAAAGCCTAAAGAAACTCTGAACCACAAACCCAGTTGGTCTTGAATGTTTGTGGGGACTGAATCAAGGAAGATGCACTTGGGAAGATGTGCATCTGTACAATAAACCATAAACAGATCAAGATGGCTGCCAAGTGGAGGATATGCTCTTAGAAAGAGTAAATGTATGAGTGAGTGGGGGAGGACGTGCAAGCGAAATTCATTTGTTCACTGTATTAAAGAATACATAGGAAACAGAGAGAGATAGTGGAGACTTGGGTGACTAAGTGGGTGACTAGAACAATAAATGTCAACCAATTACAGAAGTAGCTGGGAATAGAAAAAGATGCATTGGTACAGTCTTACAACAGCTATAGCTATGAATGTATTTAAATAAATAAACAAAAAACGTAAGTGGATTCAGATTCAAAACTTTTAGGAAGGCAGTTTTGGGTGTCTGGGGTTAGATCCACTGAGTTTAAATGTAGTACAAGCGTTTATACAAGCCTTTAAACACAGTGATAGAGGGCTTATTTGCCACCTGTTACCTAACCATGTTTAGGACCACACGGCAGAACAATCTGAGGAGGTTAATAATAGCTGATCCTTGGGAACTCTCAGTGTAAATGCATCTATTTCATTTAGTTAGTGTAGTCATACATTAACTCTGAAAACTCCAATTGGCCAGTATGACCAATAAAGGTTCATAATTCATAAAAATACATACATCCAAAAACCAAATACTTTATAGGGGAGCGCTACCTTATTACTACGTTTAGACGTCAATAAACACATATGTTATTTCCTCGTTATTTATCTGTTTGGGGACGGATCTTAATTTGTTGAACTATACTATCTATAACATGGCGCAGATTGCACAGCCAAATTTTCATAAACTAGATGATGTGTGATTACTCAGTCTGCTTTAGCATCAGCCTCCTACGTCTATTCAAAGACTTGCGACAGTGTATACGAAACATTATATTGAGTTACTTCTTGGTTTGAAAAAACAGTAAAGCAAAACGCACGCAAGTTATTCGTGTGGTTATCTTGTACAAGTTTTGCTTTAATTGTTATATGTTTATTCTACAAATTGTTGTACTATTGTTTGATATGTAAATGATAATTGTCTTGTTAATTCATTATAATGTAACCACCGACCATATTTAAAAAGCTCACGACAACGTATCAGTGTACGATATGCGGCGAAATATTCCGAGTGAGATCGATCACTTACTTTCGGTGATAT
>JAZGTI010007839.1:0-21021 GCA_036877585.1 Botia kubotai
AATGAATATTCAATAGCCATGTGCTTCCACACGAAACGCACACCCAGAGCGCGAACTCAAACTCCGACTCAAAATCGAAACTAGAACATGCGGAATGAGTCGGAGTCTGAGCCCACGCCCTGACACATAAGACAGTCAGGATTCTGGCAAAACGCGATCTAAAAACTGGACAGAAGCCAGGATCCTGACACTGTTCACTATGGATTTAGATGTGTGTGATGCTTGGCGACTACATAATCCTACTGCCAAAGAATATACCTTTCCCCAAGTTACAAATCATTTGCAATTGGCTATATTCTACTTTCGTCATCATTACTTTCAAATCTAATCAATATTGAATTTTTACCACAAAGTATCTCCGATCATAATGCTGTATTTGAACATCTTCAGATTAACACTCTCTGTAAACCTTCCAGATGGAGGTTTAATACTTTTTTACTGCAAAATAAAGACTTTCTTTCTCAACTTTTTTCAATAAGAGCAGCATTGATTGAATTTATTAACTTAAACCAAAATTCTGTCTCTAATCAAGACATGTTCTGGGCATCTATCAAAGGGTTTTTAAGAAATAATGCCATCTCCTTCTCTGCTAGACGTAAAAAGAACTATCTTGAACTATTATCAGCATTAGAGTAATAGAGAAATAGAGAGTAAGTGTGGGGAATTAGAGAAGGAATTGGGTTATACATTTTCTAAAGAAACACAACAAAAATTGAATGGTGAAAGGGCTTGCTTAGACAGAGAACAGAATATCTAATGCATATTACAAAACATAAATATTACATAGATGGAAGCAAACCGAGCGACTCCTTGCGCTCACTTTGAAAAAACATGAGCAACGCTTTAACATTCAGGCAATCAAAAGCTCTAAAAGTGGTCTCACCTCACATCCCACGGACATCAATAAAACATTCAAGGCATTTTTTGAAAAATTGTATAGTTCAGAATTGCAACCTAACGTAGACCAGTTAAATAGTTTTTTTGACAAATTGAATTTAACCAAACTTTTTAAAAGAAGAAGCTGATAGTCTAGACTCTGAAATTACATTGGAAGAACTGCATAATTGTAACGAAGCCGGGCTCCCGCGGTTAGCGAGAAGCATAAACTTTTATTATGACTTTGTTTCACGTCTCTTCTATTTTATGTGTTCTACGTCACTTCCGGTTTTGTGTTGATCATCATTACCTGTGTCCTCATGATTTGTATGTGTATTTAAGTTCTGGGTTTTGGTTTTTTAGTTGTGGGTTATTGTTTGGAGTTTTTGGAGTTTCTTGTGATCGTTTCTAGTCTGTGTATTCATTCGTGTCTCGCCCGGTTTGTGGATTTATGCTCTCGTGATTTGGATTACGCCTTTGGATTACCCCTCTGGATACCTCTGCCTGGTTTTTGTGTTTATCTCTTCATCGTGGTTTGTTTTCTGTTTCCACTGCTGTTGCATCTGTTGTCACATTATTTTCTTTACGGTTAGTGTTTGTGTTGTTTCCTGTTTTTGTTAATGCATTAAATATCGCTTCTTATTTCATTCGTGTCCTCGCCAACAATGCAGTATTGGGTTCACATAAGGGAAAGTCGCTGGGAATTGACAACATCACAGTTAATTTATTTTTGGTGCTGTGGGATCTACTAGGTCACATTTGGTTACGCACTATTAATAATGCCATATCCAAGGGCCACTTTCATAAAGATCTTAATACGGCTTTAATTACAGTTTTACCTAAACCTGGTAAAGACCATTCAGATTGCTCTAATTATAGGCCTATGTCCTTGATTAATGAAGATGTTAAAATATATGCTAGAGTTATTGCCAGACATTTACAATCGGTGATTCATAAATTAATTGATCCAGATCAATCAGGATTTATTACGGGCCGTTTGGCTGCAGATAATGTACGTAGAGTGTTACATGTTATTGCTGAATCAGGGAAATTGAAAACACCTAGTGGGCTCCCATTTATTGATGCTGAAAAAGCCTTTGATCGGCTGGAATGGGGTTATTTATGGTATACATTGAAAAAGTTTAATTTTGGTGATCAGTTCATTATAATGATACAGACCCTATACACCAATCCCATGGCCAGAGTATCTACCAGTCGGCTTATCTCAGATATCTTCAATATTTGTAGAGGCATGAGGCAGGGATGCCCACTTTCCCCTTTTATGTTTAATCTATCAATAGAACCCTTGGCACAGTTCATTAGACAGTGTAAACATATCACTCCAGTTCAGTTAGGCTCATCAGTCCATTCTGTTTCTCTATATGCAGATGATACTTTATTGTTTCTGACCTGCAGCATTCACTCCCTAATGCCCTTAAAGTCCTGGATGAATTTAGCAAGCTTTCTGGAGTCAAAGTCAATCACTCTAAAATGATTTTGATGCCTCTCAATTCAGGAGGCTCCAATGTCCCTAATAATAATAATATTCAGATATCAACACAAGTTAAATACTTAGGGATCGAATTGAGACCTATCCTATCCCTCATTTCAAAAGTCAATTATATGTCAATTTATAGAAATGTTGAAGCTGATATTCAAAGATGGATGTGTCTACCTTCATTACCACCTGCCCGAATGTCATCAATAAAAATAAAAATATTTTGCCTCGCATTAATTTTATTAGCTCCATGCTTCCTCTCTCCCCACCAGCAAATTACTGGAAAAAATTAGATTCTTTACTCTCAAAATATGTATGGAATAGAAAGCATCCACGCATTAAGTGGTCTACACTACAAAAAAACAAAATGGAAGGTGGATAGGGCTGCCCCAACTTTAAATGCTATTATTGGTCCTTCGTTCTGCTCTCAGTTATGAAATAGTTTGATCCTTGTTCAAAGTCTTCATGGAAACAAATAGAAAAATATCTAATTTCACCAATTCGTCTGCAAGACTTTCTATTTTCTGGCATCTCTTACAGGAAGTGCTCATTATACTATGGTTCTATTCTGTCCTATACTCTCCAAATATTTAAAAAAAATAGAAAGTCTATTTTCTTTCAAAACTATATGGCATACTCATACCCCTATTTGGCACAATTTGAATTTACTTTCTGGTGGAAAACCTTGTGTACAGCCATCTTGGGCGGAAAAAGGTATTCTAACATTAAATGGCATAAAAGGAGAAAAATCAATCCTAGATTTTCAAGAATTAATTAAAAGGTTTAATATTTCTCAGAATACTTCATTTCTATATTTTAAATTATGTGCAGCATTAAAGGCACATAACGTACCTTGGGGTATTGATGTTTAAACTCATCCAGTAGTAAAATGGATTAACAATGCGCCAAACAAAGGAACAGTTTCTTATTTTTACTTCTGTTTTTCAACGCATAAAGCACAGAGTTTTCCAAAAGCAAGAGCATGGTTATCTGAATTGATTCCCAATAATTGTAAAATTGAATAGGAAACAGTATGGGATAATACATTTCATGCATCTACGAACATCAATCATCAGTTTATCCATTTTAAAATTATTCACAGGGCATATGTTATGAAGAGATTTTATGGGTTTATCACCACACCCTTACTGTAATTTTTGTGGGCCAGGTTGCCTGGGCACGCTGATGCATATGCTTTGGGTCTGTCCAGATGTGCAAGATTTCTGGGATATGGTGCTTGATGTTCTGTACAAGGTCACTGGGATTTGTTTTCCCAAAGACTCCGTTCTGTTATTGTTGAACGACAACTCTCAATTTCCTCTAAAGAAGAAGGACAGGAAATTGACAGGAAAACTGCTGCAAAGAAACTCTTAGTTCAACAATGGAAACCTCCTCATGACCTTTCTATTAAGCATTGGTTACATTCCTTACTTGAGATATTATATTTGGAAATGTCTTCAGCAGGGACCAACCAGGCTAAACCGGTCATCATGTGGAAGAACTGTATCTGTTCAGTTAGAGAGATTTTGGACATTTAAACCATTTCTTTTAGTTTTGTAGTTATTTTATTTATCTGTATATTATTTATTTTCAAATTCCTGAAGTACGGTGGGTTGGGGGGAGGATGTGGGGGGTGATAATTGTTTGATACTTTTTCTTGTTTGATGTAACTTATATGCTCTTTGAAAACAAATAAAAACACTGAATTACAAAAAAAAAGAATTTACAATACAAACAATCACCGGCAACTTATACATACAAACGAGGAACCTAAATAGCAACAGCTATTTAGCACCAGGTGATGATCATTGAAAAACAGGACGTGCATAAAAACAGAAACAACCAGAGACAAACAGAGAACTTCAAAATAAGAGTCCATACACGTAACATAATGCCCCCCTCCCTGAAGGCATGTCCTCATGCCGTAGAAGCACCACAGAGGACCAGGGTGGTACTGATGGCAGGAGGAGCCAGGGCGGAGACTTGAGTAGCCAGGGCAGAGACTTGAGGAGCCAGGGCGGAGACTTGAGGAGCCAGGGTGGAGACTTGAGGAGCCAGGGCGGAGACTTGAGGAGAATTCAACAAGGATTAAACCAGGAAGGTGGCCCACGGTGGAGACGACGGAGGGAGGAGCCATGGTGGAGGAGACACCGATCACTTCATGGAACCGACCGATGGCGGCGGAAACAGGGGCAGCAGAGCCCGAGGCGGAGGCTGATTGCCAACAAGCCAGGGTGACGACAAGAGTCCCGAGGGCTCTGACAGGGGACGATGGAGGCTGACTGACAGGGGACGATGGAGGCGAGGGAGCTGGAAGACATAGTGGAGCCAAAGTGTCGTAGGGCTGAGGAGGAGTCTGGGTGCTGGAGGCAGGAAGCAGAGGCGAGGTATCCTACATCCTCAGCGAAGATGTGGCTGGTGGTAGGCAGACCAGCGGCAAGCCCACGACACTGCTGGTGGGCTGAGGGTGAGTAGAGGGGCTCCAGCGACATTGAAGGTGAGGATAGCAATAGAGACATAAGAGGAGGTGGGAGAGGGAGGTTGGGTGGGATTACGTTCACAATTACAATATCAGAATTTGTAGGCATAATTCCTGAGCTTGGTTCCAGCTCGTACTCACCCCCAACGATGGTGTCATGGGCAGGGTCCTCCAGACAACCCTCTTGCTCCACCGGAAGGTCCAGCGTTGTGTCAGCTGCGGCCGGCTCATGCCCCTGGTCAGATGTCTTCTCTAGTTCAAGCTCTGGGACGATCCTCCTCTCGGTCACCTCGGGCTATGACTCAACATCCGTAGTGGACTCGGGCTGCTGCTGCGCATAGTGGGGTGATGGCTGGTACTATCCATACTTGGGAACCTGGGACTGAGATCCACCTCATCGAGCATGAGCTCTGAACCCGCCATCCCTAGAGCAATGTTAATGTACTCCCTCATGGCCCATGTGCGATTGGGCTTTGGAATAATGAGGCGGAAAGAAAAGTCTAGCCCGTACCAAAAGATATCCATGACAGTCAGGTCCTCGTATGGAGTGTCATAAACACAATCCAAAAGATCCTGAACATATACCTCCACATGTCATCCATTTTGACGTGGCCATGGGTGCATGTTGACATAAAAGGTAAGCGGGAAAAACTCAGGGGAAAAAAAACAGTAAATGAAAGAAAAATTGTTACTGTGCTGTTCTTTGTGTGGTCGGTGATTCTGTTACGGTTTAGTGTTGCGGAACTGAGGCGAAGAAGCAGGACGCGGGAATAAATAACAAAACGGTATTTAATGACTGAGAAGCAAACAAACACTAACCGTATAAATGGTGAGGGCAACAACAAGTGCATAGTAGCAATGACGATCCGAGAAATCCAAAAACACACAAGAACAAGATGCATGCGCAAGAATTCACGATACAATTAATTTTTTTTTTAAATTCCATTTTATTTATATAGTGCTTTTTACAATGTTACATTGCTTCAAAGCAGCTTTACATAAAAAAACAAAGAATAATAATAAAACACAGACCAAATGTCAGACATGTTAATGGTATTATTGTAAATAACATGTGTGGGATAAGACTAATTACATATACTAGGCCTATAGTATGTTTATGAACAAAGAGCTGACTGAACCGATAAAGCCCCAAAATTGTTGGTAAAAATATATGCATTCCAGTTTACATAAGGATGGCATAAAGTAGACAACATCTTATGGGACAGGGCTATAAGGGATTTGCAATAGTAACATGAACTACACAACATGCAAAAGCAGCATACATACATACATACATACATAAAATAATACATAAAATATATACAGTAAAATATTGGACGTTTACAATTTACAAAACAAACAATCACAGACAACTTATACATACAAACGAGGAACTTAAATAGTAAGACTAATCAAAGTACTGATCATTGAAAGAGATCATTGAGGTGATGATCATTAAAAAGCAGGAAGTGCATGAAAACAGAAACAGAGAGACAAACAGAGAACTTCAAAATAAGAGTCCGTACACGTAACACACACCCATTAATGAAAATGGGAAATATTTGTGGACATTGTCTGATAATTAGGTTAGTAAAAGTTAAAGAAAGCAGGTAAAAACCATTATAATTATATAAAATCCAAATATATAGTTATGAATAATTATGAATATATATTCAGATTTATAACTATGTATTCAGATTTTATATAATTATTTCCTGTTTGGCCCTTCATAATATATACGTACATAAATATANCTTAAATCAACATCTCTACATTTATGGTAGTCATTCCATTCCAGTGTCTGTTGAATTCCAGACACATTCTGTTTAATGAAGTCCTGATTGAGTGATCACCTAAACCAAATATTATTTACGAGAAAAAGTTTAGAAAAAAACACCTGTGATCATCACTATCCTCTTGCAATAGGACCAGCTGGATGGCAAAACAGTGATAGTAGAATCTATAAATCAAATAATAACTGTTGACCATGCCAAAAGAGTTTAAAAGTTTTGAGTGAGGAAAAAGGATAGGATGATATCAAGTGACCTACAAAAATAATGGTAAATGGCAGTGCATGGCGAGGATGGTTCGAAAGAGGCTCCTAGAGGCAAGGCTGAAGTCATGCAAAGCTAGAAAAAAAAACATTTATCAACGAGAAGCAAAGATTATATTAGATTAGATTAGATTAAACTTTATTGTCATGTATGAATACAGTGTAACGAAATACAGTTTAGCATATAATCAGAAGTGCAAATAGCAGCAAGTGCAATATACAGTGTGTGCCATGTTACAAATTGTGTACAGTAAATTAACTAAGGGCAGATATATAGATGTTCTATGAGGATAAATATACAGTTGTGAATAAATATGGATGTTACAATGTACAGATGTGCTATGGTAAATATACAGATATGAATAAATATACAGATGTATGTATATAAATGTATATACAGATGTAAGGATGTGTACCGAAGCATGTGCTTGTATGCTGAATGTTATTGGTAGAGATGAAGGGGAGGAGGACAGAGTTCAAAAGGGTGACAGCTGTGGGGTAGAAGCTGTTCCTAAACCTGCTGGTTTTTGTCTGGAGGCTCCTGAAGCGCCTTCTGGAGGGGAGGAGCTGGAAGAGTCCATAGGCAGGATGAGAGAAGTCCCTAAGAATGCTGCGCACCCGGCGTAGACATCTATTCCTATGGATGTCCTCAATGGCAGAAAGTGGAGTTCCTGTGATGCGTTGGGCAGTTTTCACTACCCACTGCAGTGCCTTGCTGTTAGCGACATAGCAGTTCCCATACCAGACTGTGATACAGTTGGTCAGGATGCTCTCTATCGCACAGCGGTAGAAGTTATCCAGTGTGTCAGCAGACAGGTGGTTCTTCTATAGTGTCCTCAAGAAGAAGAGGCGCTGATGGGCCTTCTTGACCAGGCTGTGGGTGTTGGTTGACCAGGACAGGTTCTCAGAGATGTGGGTCCTCAGGAATTTGAAGCTGGAGACACATTCGACAGCCATGTCATTGATGTAGATGGGGTCATAAGTGTCACCCTTTTCCCTTCTGAAGTCCACAATGAGCTCCTTGGTTTTGTTGGTGTTCAGGAGCAGGTTGTTTTTGGTGCACCATGCAGCTAGGTGCTTTACCTCTTCCCTGTAGTCAGACTCATCGTTGTCACTGATGAGCCCGATCACCGTGAGTTGGATCCATGCATAGGCCTGCAGTCGTGGGTGAAAGGGGAGTAGACGAACGGGCTTAGCACACAGCCCTGTGGAATGCCAGTGCTGAGTGTGATGGTGGTGGAGCGGTTGTACCCTGACCTAACATGCTGGGGTCTGTTGGTCAGGAAGTCCATGATCCAGTTGCAGATGGAGGGGTGAATTTGGGGGTGAATGTTAAGCTATGTAGGTCTTTAGAGGGTAGAGTTTTAGCAGTCTTTTCCTTGATGTCCTTGTCGTAACGAGCGTAAAAGTCATTTAGCTCATTGAGGAAGGACACATTCATGGCTGTCTGTGTGGAGTTGCTGGGTTTGTAGTCAGAAATGGCTTGTATGCCCTGCCACATGCGTCGGGGGTCGGAGTTAACAACATTCAGCTTGTACTTTGCTTTCTTGATGCCCCTCTTCAGGTCTGCCCTCTGGACGTACTGTAGACCTGTGTGACACCTGATCTGAAGGCATTGTTACGTGCCTTTAGCAGAAGCCGCACTTCCTTGTTCATCCATGGCTTCTGATTTGGATACGTGGTGATCTTTCTCTCTGTGGTAACACTGTCAATTGTGGTGTTGATGTGTTCCAGTACTGAGTGCGTATATGAGTCAATGTTTATGTGAAAGCCACAGGTAGCCTGAGAGACAAACCTACTCCATTCTGTGTCTTTGAACCTGTCTTGGAGTCCAGAATCTGCCCCCACCGGCCACACTTTGATGGTCTTCACTGATGGCTTCACACGATTGATGAGTGCTGTGTACTTGGGGGTGAGAAACAAAAAAAAGGTGGTCAGACTGTTCCGGGTGGGGGAGGGGGGTTGCCGTGTAGGCTCCAGCAATGTTTGTGTAGACATGATCCAAGGTTTTATCTCCTCTGGTGTGACATGAGGCATGTTGATGAAATTTAGGTTGTGTCGTCTTTAGATTGGAATGGTTGAAGTCACCCGCTACAATGAATGCAGCCTCGGGGTGTGCAGTTTGTTGTTTGCTAATGGCTGCATGGAGATCGTTCATAGCAAGCTTAGCATTAGCATCCGGTGGAATATATGCAGCTGTTATTATCGTGGAGGTGAACTCTCTCGGCAGATAGAACGGTCCACACTTGACCCTGAGATACTCTAGGTCAGCTGAGCAGTGTCTTCCAACAATGACAGAGTTTGTACACCAAGTCTTATTCACATAAATGCACAAGCCTCTTTCTCTTGTCTTACCGGTATCAGCTGCTGTTCTGTCTGCCCGGAGAGTGTGATGTCCGACTAGCTCGATAGCATTGTCAGGTATACCGCTGTGTATCCATGTTTCTGTGAATATCATGACATTACAATCCATAAGTCTCTTGTTGTTAATGATCCGGAGTCGTAACTCATCCATTTTGTTCACCAGAGACCTCACATTAGCGAGAAAAATGCTGGGTAGAGAAAGCATTTACCCCGCTTTTGTTTACGATCTCTGCACTGCCTGTGAGCAGTTCCGGCCGGCCGAGTAGCCTGCGAAACGTCGGTTGTTCTTCGTATTTCAGGTAGAGTCGAATATCATTAATAAAACATTTGTGGTTGTATGAGTCTATGTCCAAAAGCTCTTGTCGGGTGTAGGATGTAAAAGCAAAGCTGTTCTGGATGAACAGACCCGAAATGAGCAGGAATAACACTGCTATTTTGCAAAATCTAAAGAGACGCCGAGCCTCGCGTTGTGCACGCGCCACCATCTTGGTCTTTTTTTTCTTCAAAGAAGAGCCACACTGCGGTTTGCAAAAGACCATTAGGATTGGACTGTAGAGGAATGAAGTCATCTTTTATGATGAGTACAGTTTTCAACTTTGCCCAACACCTTGTCATCTAATAGACCCGTCTAACCCGTCTAATAGGTTAGATGGAAACCTAGATTTGGGTGGAAAGTTCGTCTTTGTGAAGGGCGCATAAATCAAGCCACATAAAAGTTGTCCTGGAATAAAACTTGCTTCCTTCTGCACTGACGATTATCCCCAACTATAAAGATTGTTTTTTCCAGCAGCACAATGCTCCATGCCACACAGCTAGGTCAGTCAAGGTTTGGTATAAATGTATATCATTTCATGGAAAATGTCCATTTGTAACCATTTTTAAACAGTAATTAAGACCATAATTAACAGAGCACTGCTGTCCCCACCTCAAGTCCCTGAGCTCATTTGCATGTTAATTATGATGGTTAATAACATGGGTGAAAGGGCCCCATAACAGCTTAATTAGCAGTTTAGTCATATTTTTGGCCACCCAGAATATTGCTTAAGTAATAGAGTAAATATAAGTTAGTCGCATATGTAAAGTCTTACCAAAAGAGGGCAACAAAGCATCACAATTCAAAACAAAGCGGCTATATAAAGACGCAATGCTCATGACGGTTTATGCTTTAACAATATTAGGATTTTAACGTTGCTATGAAAATGGTACCCATAATATCAACAAAAGCAACATAAAATTTGTATTATATTTTTGTATGCTAACATATTGGTTTGAGTAATGTAGGTAAGGTTATTGTTTGCAATGTATTGCAATAGACTGCACTGTACTGTAAAAGTACTCCTAACACAAACAACGTTTTTTTATATATAATAAAGAAGCAAATTTGTGTTACACTGTCACTTTAGCTACATTTAAATTAGATGGATAAACCTGTTCCTTTTAATAGCAACATAACGTAAAAAGCTGATATTGAGTGTAAATGAACAGGTAACAAATGACAATATTCTGTTAAAGAATGATGAACTATTTGGCTGTTTTATTGAGTTTGGGTCATAGATCCAATAAAAACTCTATAATCATTTATTGTATTTGGATTATTTAGTCTAAACTGTGTCTATGTAAACAGATTTATTTGGAACTACTTTTAAACATACGACTAGAGTTGTGATTCATTATATATTGTTTCATTGCAACATGCATTTGTATCAAACCTAATGAACTTTTGTGTAAATTTCATATGCCTTCATAAGGTGATTGACAAGAGCTCTTATTAATACTTAGAAAATAAATTAATAGTTGATTGATTTTGAATTGATACAATAACCTTACCTACATTACTCAGTTCGTCATGAACCAGTCAATAAATAAATCCACCCCCCCGGGGTCTTTTTCCACAAGCCTGCCTTGTTGCGTGATTCTTCACCCGTGACATCTGGTGGAGAATGCAGGCATTCCGGTGAGGAGTCACCAGCAAAAGCAGGCGGCCCCTCACTAAACAGTCCTCTTTTTGTTTCCTTTTTTTTCCCTGTCACTTTTTGTTTTCACAGCGGCGTGCTTCCCCCCTCCAGCGCCTTACCGAGGTAAGCGTTCGCCAGCAGCAAATAGTGGAGCATCTGGCCACCCGCCAGAACCGGACGGAGGAAGAACTCGCGACCATGCGCGCCCACGCCGCCCACCACGCGCCGCTACCCGACCCTCGGCCGCAGGTTACCCGTCTGCTGCCCAAGATGATGGCAGACGGCGATGTGGAGGCGTTTTTGCGGGTCTTCGAATCCACCGCAACTCGTGAGGACTGGGCCCACGAGGAATGGGCGCGACTGCTGGCACCCCTCCTCACCGGCGAGGCGCAGGGCTCGTACTTCTCCCTGCTGCCCGCGGTCGCGGAGGAGTACCCGGAAGTGAAGCGGGAGATCCTCGCCAGGCTGGGTCTCTCCTTCATCTGCGCTGCGCAGCAGTTCCAGGAGTGGGAATATAACACCCGGGTGCCAGCCCTCCTCCGAGCCCTGCCGCAGTCCCACCGCCGGGTGGTCGGGATGAAGAACCTCGCCTCGGTGCTCGACCTCGTGGAGGCGATCGAGCTGGCGGACGCCGTGCAACACCGAGAGGCCGGGGAAAGGACGCAGCCGCTTTCCCGGAGGGTGGTCCAGGAGCGACGCACGCCGGAGGGTGCCTCACATGCAGCGAGCAGACCGACGGTTCCCTCGCCCAGGGACGAGCCCATGCCCACTGCTGGGACCCCAACGCCCCGCGGGCCTGGCTGGCGGGCTGCATCGTGCACCAGTGCACCACCGCTCCCGAGACGGATGTCCTGATCGACGGCAGGCCCATGCTTGCGCTGCTGGATTCGGGCAGCGCGGTCACGCTGCTGGGACGCGACTGGCCGGGGTTCGACCGCCTGCTCGTCGCCATCACCCAGCCCGGTGGGGAACCGTCGACGCCGCAGACGGCCACGAGGACCACACCACCGGCCGGCGCTGCTGGCCTCGGACAGCGGGAGAGATGGTGAGTCCCCCCCTTCTTCCTCTAACCCTTTCTGTGACCCTTTCTGCGTTTTAACCAAACGCTCAAACAGATGCTCCGCCGGGTTGCCGCGAAGGACAAACAGGATTGGGATCTCATGATCCCCTACATCCTCTTCGGCATCCGAGAGGTACCCCAGGCCTCAACCGGCTTCACCCCCTTTGAGCTCCTGTTCGGCCGCCAGCTGAGAGTACTCCTCGACGTCGCACGGGACGCTTGGGAGCAGCAGCCTGCACCCCACCGTACAGTGGTCGAACACGTGAGGTTGATGAGGGAGCGGATCGACCGGGTCATGCCGTTAGTCCGGGAACACCTCTCCATAGCGCAGCAGGCCCAACAGCGAAACTACAACCGGCCGGCACAACCACGGGAGTTCTACCATGTAAACTTCCTCAAAAAGTGGACCGGGACCCACAACCAGCTCGCTGCCCTCAGTCTCACCGAGCCCGTGGTTGTGGACGCCGACCCCCAGTTGTCGGCGGCCCAGAAGGCCGAGCTGCAGCACCTGGTCGGTCATTTCGTGGATTTGTTCTCCTCACGACCTGGGCAGACCAACGTCGTCCACCATGACATCAAGACAGCCCCCGGGGTGATCGTCAGGCAACGGCCCTACCGAGTCCCGGAGACTCGTCGGTGTGCTATCGAGGAGGAAGTCCAACAAATGCTGAAGCTGGGGATCATCGAGCCCTCTCTGAACCCGTGGTTCAGCCCCATCGTGATGGTCCCCAAGCCGGACGGCTCCCTCCGCTTCTGCAACGACTTCCGCTGCCTGAACGAAGTCTTGGAATTCGACGAGCTGCTGGACCGACTGGGAAGGGCCTGGTATATCTCGACCCTGGACCTTACGAAGGGGCACTGGCAGGTACCCCTTACACCGTCGGCCAAGGTAAAGACCGCCTTCTCTTCCCCCAGTGGCCATTGGCAGTATCGGACCCTCCCCTTCGGCCTCCACGGGGCCCCTGCGACGTTCCAGAGGATGATGGACATTCTCCTGCGGCCCCATCAGAGCTACGCCGCTGCCTACCTGGACGACATGGTGGTCCATTCCGAGGCATGGGCCGACCACCTAGACCATCTGAAGCAGTTGATAGACCACCTAGACCATCTAGCCGCCCCTCTGACAGACCTGACCAGGAAGGGGCTGCCCGAGAGGGTGGTCTGGAGCCCCACGCTGGAGGAGGCGTTCCGCCGGATCAAGACGGCGCTCACCTCCTTGCCCGTCCTGCGCACCCCAGACTTCAGCTGCCCCTTCCTGCTACAGACGGATGCTTCTCGACACGGGACTGGGGGCGGTCCTGTCCCAAGTCCAGGGAGGTGAGGAGCATGTGGTGATCTACATCAGTAGAAAGCTGTCCCCGGCCGAGGCGAGATACGCGGCCGTTGAAAAGGATGCCCTGGCCATCAAGTGGGCAGTCCTGGACCTGCGTTACTAGCTCCTGGGCCACAGGTTCACCCTGTTGACGGACCACGCCCCCTGCAGTGGATGTCCCGGGCCAAGGATACCAACGCCAGGGTGATCCGCTGGTTCCTCGCCCTCCAGGACTTCCACTTTGAGGTACGACACCGGGCCGGGGCGGCCAACGCTGACGGCCTGTCGCGGATCTGGACAGCTTATTCAGGTCTGTCATGGTCCTTCCCCCGCCCTCCCCTCGTTTCTCCCCTGCTATCCCTGGGACCAGGCCGGCGCTTGGGGGGGATGTGACGAGTCTCACCGGGTCTATCAATGTCGCCCTGGTAACCGACGTGCCGCACCTGCCCCAGCTCATCACTGGCGGACCGGGCACAGTTGCGCCGCATCACCCTGCAGCTTTAAAAAGCCGCCGCCTCCCGCCCACGGGACAGCGAGGTCCGGAGGTGATGTTTGGTGTAATAACGCTTTGTTTTATGTCTTGCAGAGAGTGAGTGACCGTAGGCCGCACTGGGGAGCACGCACGGGTGCGCACTTTCACCACCGCCGCAAGACACGGAGCACACGAGCCGCATCAGCCACAGCAGCCCGTCCGGCTTCTTCACATCTGCACTACACCCATACATCACCAAGTACAATGCAAAGCGTCGGATGCAGTGATGTAAAGAACGCCGTCACTAGACTCTAGAGCAGTAGAGACGCATTCTCTGAAGTGACGAATCACGCTTCTCCATCTGGCAATCTGATGGACGAGTCTGGGTTTGGCGGTTGCCAGGAGAACGGTACTTGCCTGACTGTATTGTGCCAACTGTGAAGTTTGGTGGAGGGGGGATTATGGTGTGGGTCATTTTTCAGGAGCTGGGCTCCAGTGAAAGGAACTGTGAATGCTTGAGCATACCAAGAGATTTTGGACAATTCCATGCTTCCAACTTTGTGGGAACAGTTTGGGGATGGCCCCTTCCTGTTCCAACATGGCTGCGCACCAGTGCTCAAAGAAAGGTCCATAAAGACATGAATGAGCGAGTTTGATGTGAAAGAACTTGACTGGCCTGCACAGAGTCCTGACCTTATCCCGACAGAACACCATTAGGATGAATTAGAGTGAAGACTGCCTATGTTAAACCCTATGGATTAACAATGGGATGTCACTTAAGTTCATATGCGTCTGAGGGCAGATGAGCGAAATATAGTGTACCTGCACACCCACCTACACCTCATCCAGAACCCTATGGTCAGCAACATGGAACAGGGTGGAACCAGCGCGGAAACAGCAAATTTAGGGCTGGGCGGAACCAGCAGTAAGATATGAGGGCGCTGGACATACAGGTGGTGTTGGAGATACAAGAGGCGCTGGAGATACAGAGACATTAAATATTATCTACCCAAACCAGTTGATTAAATATTTAACATTTCCACCAGAGGGTTTATCCATTTTCACAGCAGCGGAATAGTGGGTGGGGCATCCTGTCATCCCTTCAAACTCCACTAGTACTGCCTGTGTAATGCACAGTGGTTCCTGCTCATGCACCTGGTCATACTCACTGAAGGACGCAGGCTTCAGAGCGATGTCCACTCCTTTCCTCCCTGCAGGCACAGGTTCATTGATCATGGTGGGCCGGTCTACCTTGTCTGCAGTGGGCTCAAAAACCATTGCACTCAGGTCATTTACTGGTGGTGGATGGTTGGTCTCTGGCGGTGTTGAAATGGATCTGGTGAAAATGTCATCTGGGTAGTGTGTTTGGCATGTTAGAAGGATAAAGTCCCAGGTGTGGTCTTCCAGTGAACGGTGTTCCTGCTCCAGGCAGAGTAGTGCAACTGCTGGTGGGAGGTCCATGGATAAAAAAACAAAATGAAACAAATGGAGAAAAATGCCACCAAATGAAATGAAAAATGTTTTGGTGTTGTCTTCTGTCATGGGTGGTTATATAAGAAGCTCACGAAAAAGAGGAATTAACCAAAAAATCTGTCTTTAATTCACAATAAACTAACTCAGGAACACAGAGAGAAATTAAATAACACACCTTTAAATTGACGGTAGACAGGACAATGGACTAAACATCAGAGGTCTATAAATACTAGAACAAATAAAGACCTAATTAGAGGTAAACATAACAAGAAACCAAGTAAACGGAGGAGGGGCAAAATAACTTAAAATAGGCTAATAACTAATTAATACAGGGAGACTGTAGACATAATGTTTATTCAACCAATGACTGAAAAAGTGACTAAATAAATAACTAAATGGCTAAAAACTGACTGAATAAATGATTAAATAAATTAACAAATAATGTATAATATACATTTAATATATATATATATATATATATATATATATAGTCATTCTGTTTGATGGTATGATGATGTAATTGTTCCAAATTCATTATGACATCTATAGCCCAAATTGTAATTGTGATTATATCTGCCCATGGTTTATGGGTTTTATCCAATGATATCAGATCTTGCAGAAAAGTTTCCCATTATACAAACTGTTTACATTTCATTTTTACAACGAGGGCGGGTGGATTTTTGCTGTCTGTGGTTTTATATTTATATTAACAGAATGTGTGTGTAATAGCACTAGATTTTTGTTTCTCTTTGCTTTATATGATAGCCATGTTCTTTAAAAGCTTTAACAGTGTTTGGCTTCATATTCATATTCTGGCTTCATATTGTTCACATTTTATCCTTTGATCTCACATCTTGGCTATCATTTAAACCCTGACTCATTGTGGTTTAATTTTTACAACAACAACCTAATGCAGACAGACTAGTGACTATTAAAATCATGCTACTGAAGATAAGCATGTTGACATACAGCCAGTGGTTGGAGTATATGGGCAAATATGAATGCCTGCAATGTAATGATTGGCCAATGACAGATCTTAATATAAAAATAAATATGCCAACCGAAGTTGTTCTGATGTCATAGAGTGCTGGTGTGTATGCTGAGGGTGGGCACACAGGGACAATATGCTTTATGTGCGCCTCTGCAATCCAAGGCAGAAACATTGTTTAGCAATAAAGCATTCCTAAATTAAAACCACATGCTCCAAAGTGTAGGACACACTTCACATTGCATAGCCGAGCTGTTGCTCAACTGAAGACCGCTGGTTTCCATGTCATGCCACACTGGTGTTGGATATTGCAAATTTGTAATTTTTACCAGGAACCTCAAATGAATAACAGACGCTGTTTGAGACATGTGCAGGAAGGGAGGTGCAGGGGGGGGGTGTTATGGAGATGTGAAACACTATGAACAGATCACTTTGAGTTGACAGGTTCACAGTTTGCTGCTTTTCATTAACTACTGTTAAACCAAAAGGGATTTTCCTCCCTAATGTTTACTATTTGACCAAAAATGCACTAGTTAATTAGAATCTCTATAAAATAAATCTGTTTAACTGCTTTTGTTTAAAGATGCCTCTAAGTGCATGCATAATTTCCCTGCTTGTGAGTTTATGCAATGTGGTTGCATAAGTATGGTTTATCAAAAGTGGCTGGTTTTCAAACACACAATTAAAGCACTCCGCAGGTGGGAGATAGGGGCCTATTGTTAAAGCGAGAGCCAGCACACGCCTGTTAGCCATGCATGGAGATACAATCAAAAAGGTAACAGAATTTTACATCAGCAGCCCAAGCCCAAGAATCTGTGACCTACAGGCCCCCTGCTGTGTTTCTCAGCAACCAGCTCACATTGGTCAGAAGTGTGTGTATTAGTTAGGAAGTTAAGTTAGGAATTATCAGGTTATCTATTCCTGAAGCCAATGCTTTGACATGGTTGGACAACACAGTAAGACATACTGTATGACATACAAAGTTTGTCATACAGTTACATAACTATTGCAAATAATGGTGTATTTTGTGTGGATATTGATGCTGGTGATCCATTGATTTGTTATAATTTGTGCTCTATTTCAACAAACATTTTTTCCCTCATTACCCAAATGTGTTAATTTTTATTTCATGTTGACTTTTAAAAGTTCATAACCATCACAGACTCAAGCACAACTTTTACTTCTAAGTTTAAATTTTTTTACTTTCTTAATTCTGAATACTTTCTTAATATTGAGTGCAAAATTAGCGAAACACAGGAATTCCTCCACCTTCTTGTCATCCATAGTAACCCCTTCACGACATAATCCAAAAAGGATGGGCTGGATCTGTGAAATTCACATTTTTCGGGCTTAACATATAATTGGAATTCAATGAGATGCTTAAGTACCGCTTTAACATGTTCTATATGTTCTTTGAGGGAATTTGAAAAGATCAATATATCATCTATGTATACTATTAACCAATTATCAAGCATGTCTCTGAAGACGTCGTTCATGAACGAGTTGAATATGGATGGGCTATTAGCTAGACCGAACGGCATCACCAAATACTCATAGTGCCCCGAGGTGGTGGAAAAGGCAGTTTTCCACTCATCCCCTTCTCTAATCCTAACCAGGTTATATGCATTGCGTAGATCTAGTTTAGTGTAGATCTCGGCCTGGCGAAGTTGCTCTAAGGCGACGGGTACAAGAGGCAAAGGATAACGGAATTTTATTGTTACTTCATTCAGACCTCGATAATCAATGCAGGGGCGTAAGCTACCATCCTTCTTTTTTACAAAGAAAAACCCCGCTGACGCAGGCGAATTTGAGGGTCGAATGAAACCCATTTACAACTCTTCTTTAATGTAGGTTTTCATGGCCTCTGTTTCAGGTTGAAGGAGGGGGAAAATGCGGCCCTTAGGAGGTTCAGCACCGACTTTGAGCTCAATGGAGCAATCGACCTTGCGATGTGGGGGTAACTAGGAAGCTTTTCATTTGATAAAAGGCTTCTCAAAGATCTTGGTACTCCGGGGTGATGTTCTCATCTAGGGGATCAGGTAACCGTTTTGATATTATCTCTTTGTGGCAGGGTTGTACTCTGATGAGACATTGTGAAAAACAGCTTGGGCCCCATTGCTTCAACTCTCCGTCCTGAAATGAAAAGTTAACAGGGCTCTCAAAAACGGAATTAACACTCACCCTGGGCTGATCACGTTGTGGTCGAACCAGGCAGGAGGATTTCAGGTGGCCTCATGCTCCGCAATATAGGCAAAGGTGGCGCTGTAACCGCCGTTCCCGTTCCTCTTGTGTGTTAGGTGAGTAGTTCCCAGTTGCATTGGTTCCGCCTCCTGAACTTGCACTGGGGAAAAAACCTGATTAGTTCTTCGTGAGCGAATTAAATTGTCTAATTGAATTGTTAGTTCAATGAACTCATGAAGATTCCTGCCCTCATCCCGGCATGTGAGTTCTGACTGGAGCTCGGGATTCAGATCCTTGTGGAACAGCAGTTTAAGGGTATTCTCTACCCAGTTGGTCTGAGCAGCGAGCGTGCGAAAGATCAAAGCATAGTCAGAGGCGGTTTGTTTCCCCTGTACTAACGAGAGTAGTTGCTCACCCGCACTCAGCCCCCTGGCTGGGTGATCAAAGACCTCTCGAAACCGCTGCAGAAAAATGTCAAAAGTGGGGAATCTTGACCCTTCAGAGTCCCACACTGCTGTTACCCAAGCTGGTGTTGGTGCATAGCTAACTGTGAGGCCTGTTGAGAGAGCTCAGCCGATAGTTGAACGAGGGCTGCTGGATCCTGTTGCGGCGAAGTCTTCTGTAACGACACGTCAGGCTTGGTCAGATCCATTTGCAGTTTTATTCTCAACGTTAGACAGGCGTAGGTCAACAGTGGCAAACAGGTATATTGAGGGCTAGGCAGAAGAGTAACCGTTACACAAGCAAGGGTCTAGACGGGCAGCAAACAATCAAAGACGATATAACAATCTGGGTCAAAAGGCAGGCAGCAGACAAAAGGCAAAAACCACGGACAATCCGAAATCAAACACAAAAACCAAACCATAGTAGATAATGAAACGCTCAGTAGTGATGCCGTGGCAAATCAAGACTTCGCAAAGGGTAAATGGTAAATGTCCGCTATTTATGGGAAGTGGATGATCGATGAACCCGGAAGTGCTCAGACGTGCGATGCGAGATGGGAAATGTAGTTTGTAAGAGTCCGCTAGAATTCCAGTGACGGCTCCCGCTGCTAGCGCGGCAGAGAGAGAGCTGAAGCCTCCACCGTAACAATCTGTCTGTTGAGAAGATTAATGAGATTTTTACCTGGAACCTGACTGTTGTGCTCTGTTGCAAATATTTTTTCACACATCAAATTTCCGAAGCAGGAACATTAGATTTATGTACTTTTACAGCATTGGGCTATGAAGACTTCTGAAATGCTGTAGCAGATTTATCAGATTTATCCAGAAGACAATTTTGGTGGTCAGATGCTGCTCTTTCATAACTCAGGTGACTTATATGTTGTCAGATATATTTAATTCATTTATAGACTGTGCCTCAGATTTCTCTTAAAGTTTATACAGTCAATATAAAATGAATGTAGATAGCATCACTCAGATGATTTGGTACTGGAAGAACCTGTAGAGTAGACACATGTATTACTGTGGTATTTTTCACATGACAAACATGGCACTCATGTAATCATTTTATAAAGTATTTTGGATGCCCCCCCAAAAAATACTAAAATTACTACAATAACATTTTAATTAAAAGAAGATCGACAAATAGCCTAAGTGAAAATTGTTATAAATTGTTAAATTACTTAGCCTTGTGTTGTTAAGCTATTTATTCAATTCAATTCAATTTTATTTATATAGCGCGTTTTACAATGTTACGTTGCTTCAAAGCAGCTTTACATAAAAAACAAAGAATAATAATAAAACACAGAACAAATGTCAGACATGTTAATGGTATTATTGCAAATAATATGTCTAATACTATAGCAGGCCTATAGTATGTTAACGAACAAAGAGCTGACTGAACCGATAAAGCCACAAAATTGTTGGGCAAAATACATGCATTCCAGCTTACATAAGTTATAAATGTTAGGCAAAATACATGCATTCCATCTTACATAAGGATGGTATATAATAGGCAACAAATAGGGACATTTAGGCATTTGGCAGACGCTGTGCACCTTATAGCACTGTGGGACAGTGCTATAAGGGATTTGCAATAGTACCATGAACTACACAACATGCAAAAGAAGCATAAATACATACCAACATAAAATATATACAGTAAAATATTGGACGTTTACAATTTACAAAACCCTAGTCTAAGTTAGACATCAGCAGTCTCCCAGCAAGCAAGCCAACAGGGCGACAGTGGCAAGGAACCAAAACTCCCAATAATATATAGATGGAGAAAAAAACCTTGGGAGAAGCCAGGCTTGACCAGGAGGGCCAGTTCTTCTCTGGCACGTTAAAGCTGCAATTTGTAACTGTT
>JAZGTI010007840.1:0-21017 GCA_036877585.1 Botia kubotai
CCACTGAGGTAAACTGGCAACAGACTTTTACTTCAGCAGACATTTTGTATGTCATTGTCATTTGAGTCATCAAATTTGATCATTCTTACAGTTTAATTAATTTAAGTTAATGTAGCAGTTCCTCATAAGTATATGTAAACCAGTAATCAGCTTGGTGCTTGGTTTTAATTTTAAACCTTTTGCATTCACTTTAATCCAACTGTGTAAAGCTTCATTTCAGATCAGAGTCTGAATTTAATTTTTTTTAAAAAAATTTAGCTTTATTTTAGCTTTATTAACATTTTGAATTAGCTTTTATTTTTATATTTATTTCCATGTTAATTTTGTCTATTGTGCGTGAGCTCAGTGTGAACAACAACATACAGTTAAGTGAAAACTCCACCGACAGGTTACATTGGCTTAAAAACTCACATTTAAATTTGGGTCTCAATCGCTTGCTTTAAGTTCAGCATTACCTTCACTGAATAGTGACCTTTTCCAAAGCCTATTTTTTTCCTCAGTGGTATCTATTGTTCCTCTCTGCAGCACCTGAAATTATCTGTCCATTCTGTGGAAACCCATGAAAACCTTTCGGAAATCACACAGTGAATAGTGGAGCATATCTGCAGAAATTGGTGGGTGGTCAAAGCGTTTCTTTTGTGCTTAGATTAAAAGTAATTACCAGTTGATGACATGCATTTACTGCAGTTATTTTGTACGTCAAACTGATCTGTCCAGTTCAAATGGGTGACAGTGTAAAATGAAGAGGCGGTGTAATAGAGACTTTGAGAAGTTCCGAGCGATGGGCAATGTGACACCTGATAAAAAGCTAATAAAAGTATTACATCGACTGATAGCATCATATTATAATGCACTGTTTTGTTTTAGCACCCGAATTTGATACAAACATGTTCACACATGTCCACAAACACAGGGCCTCATCTGCCCATCCTGCAGCTCCAGGCATTCTGCTGCTGTTTGTGGATGCTGGATTGTGGTGCTATAATCAGGTTTACTGTACAGCATTAGGTACAGAATTACAGAATTGCTTCATAGTTGTGCTCCAGTCTCTTTGAAATGCTAAAAATGCACTCAAGTCCACGGCCTATCTGGATATGTGCCCACTCGTCTACATCAATTCATGAATTACTTTTGCCACGATCACCACAATATACACAAACATCTTTTTAAAATAATATTCTGCTTACCGGCGGCTCCCACAGGCAGTGAAAACAACCACACACACACACACACAGACACAAAAGTCGCTAACAGAGCATGTGTATACTGTATAATAATATACACTACCATTCAAAAGTTTAGGGTCACTAAACTTAATAGTCTCAAAAACCTTTTGATCTGAAAGCACATGTCTGATGACAAAACAATTACAATAGGAGCCCAGCACAGAAATTCTGTACTGAAGCGAATACGGTTTATAAAGTATCTTAGTGTGACACCTCAATAAACTGGCTGATAAAATGCCAAGGGTACATTTTTGCAAATTCTAGACAAAGGAGAAACTTTGGAGAAACTAAAATATAAAACATTGTGTTTTTTTGTCACAACATAATTCGTAAAGTTACATTTGTGTTGCTCTGTAGTTTTGAGGAGTTTGCTATTGAATGTGTAAGTGTCCCTAAACTTCAGTAAATGCAGAAAGACCCTCTTTACAGGTCAGTTATTTATAAATAAATGTATTCATTCTATTGTATTCATTCTATTAATAAGTGGTTTTCAGCATTAAATATTGCACAGTAATTGTGCTATCAGTGTCATGTACACAAACTGCTAAACCTATAAATTAAACAAATGCCTATAACACTGACTTTAAACCTTCATAGCACACATGAACTGAGGGTGATTAGCTAATATAACACAGTCTTTGCCTTGAACAGCACATGCTAAAACAGCACCGCTCTCTTTAGTAAATTCGCCCCACAGTGAAAGAGAGTTTGAAAGGATTTGAAGTCTCAAGCGAGGGAAGAACTCAGAACAGCGGCGGGCTGTCAACCAAAGATGACAGCATTAGCATTAACATGCTTTCACTGCGCTGGCAGGAGGCGGTCGCTAATGGAAACCCTTCAAGGTGGCATTTTTGACTGCCCACTCCTTGATATCTTTCAGTGGTCATGAGATTCATGTTGACAGGCTATTAAAGCACAACCCCCTCCCAGACAGAGCGTGTGGTGAGGAATTGGCGTCAGATCGAGGGGGAGGGAAAGAGATGCAAACCCGACTAACAATTTTAGGTTGTGTGAACGTTTACCAAATGCTACCATTAAGTACCAAAAACAACAAAAATGTTATTTTGAATGTTCTAGGAACATTCAAAACAATATTGACTTAACCGCTTGGTTATAAAAGTATTATTCAAACTTTTTAAAATTCTGTAACATGTTTTAAACGTTCTGCTAATAACGTAAGAGTAACTTTTGTGATGTAAATTATATATAATGTTAAAAAAATCTACTAACATTACTGCAAGAATGTTTTGATAACTTTGACACAACTTATGGAGAATGTTAGCCAATGTTCTGAGAATGTTCTCTGTTAGCTGGTAAGATGCGGAAAGGACATTGTTTAAGGAGGATTAACCTTCTCTCCTTCTGGATGTTGTTAATTAAGATCCTTGTGGTCATGCTGTATTTAATGTTAAATTTTCAATAGAAACCAGCTAGGATGAGATAAATATCATTATATAAATGCAAATGTAGCGCATCTGCGTGTAAATACTTGTGATTGGTTCCCCCCGTGGCATGATGGGATAGATCACTATTACAGTGCTGAAGCACATCATTAACATTGATGAAGAATGCTGCCCGGTGCCCACGGTCCTGTCAGTATGGTAAACCGCTTTATTAAAATGAAAGAGAAATATGTTCATAAACGATTGTGCATAAGGTTTTAAAGAGACATAATCTAGACTGATACCTTTAGGGAGATAAAGTTTGCTGCCACCCGGAGGTCTGGATCACATGACACCTTAAGTGCCGACTTGATGAATCATCCCCACACACATTGTTTTTTTTTTACACTCTCTCATGGCAAACTGCATCAATCTCTTTAAATGCCTGCAGTTTTTCTATAACACCGGAATTATGTAAAGCACTGTAATAATATGGTACATGCAGACATATGAAATAAGAGCATTTCAAAAGCATATTGTGGTAGTATACACACACACACACAACCATTCAAAAGTTTTGGAAAACTTACTTATTAATTCGTATTAATAATTCATATTTTTACATTCTAAAGTAATAGTAAACGACACAGATCTAATGCTGCCTTTTCTTTACTGTTTGCTCCATCATCCATTTCAAAAACATTTTAAATAAAATTGTTGTAAACAAAATGGCGAATCAATAAAGTGAACCTAAACTTTTGATGTTAATATATTTTCTTTTCTCTGTCTTTTGAGTTTTAGGGTGGAAAATGACCTGAACATGTTCTTGACAGGGTTTGCGAGACACCCTGTCAGAGCTCGACATTACAACAGATCTCTGAAATCGAATGTTCTCTCTGTCCATCATAATCACGAGCTCAGACTCTTCTTCTGCGTCCTGGCCCTCCGCCCGCCATTCTGTGCCACTGACCCTGAGTGGGCCATCCGCCTGATGACAAACACTCTGCCTAAGGCCAGCCTTCGAATCTGAGCGTATCAGACAGACGCTGTTCCACTGCTCATCCTGCCTGTGTTAAAAACCGAATTCAGAGCTGATCGAATGTGTCTACCACCCCCCAACCCTCCAAAAAAATACTATTATGCCTTTCATTTTAGCTTCCCTCTTTAACCATTTTTCTGTTTTCTTTTAAACTCGTATCAAGCTGGTAAAGTTTAACACCGTGATACGCGCTCAAACATTTGTGATAAACTCAGTGGACATACAAAGGAAGGGTGTGGCTATGAAGAAGGCGAATTCAGGCTAACGTACTGTAGACAGGTCGCGAGTCGATCAAAACAGCGGTTATCTCAGCAGGTGTGCATACACTGTCTGCGTTTAGCTCTCACAACCTTACACAGCGTTCAAGGAACCCTTTACATCTCCTGAGAGTATTTAAACAGCCACGATCACAGGCAAGTTTCTGGCTTCAGCAGTTCATGTTCTGTAAACAGTAAGTCGCTGTAATTTGACTTAATTCAGTGGCAATTCATTCCAGGGCTTCACCAAACACCACGAGAGGCAGAAATTTTTAAAAAAAATGAGCGCGTACAGGCGCCTGGTGTCGTTCTCCCTCTAATTACAGCTATTGATGAAAGGCAAAAAGCACTTACATGTAATTACAAATCTTTTAGAAGCAACAGCTGTTGTCACGACGATGACTGAACGATAGAGACCAGAAATGGAACGCATGGAATGGAACACACAGTTATATCATACAGCTATTGAGTTTTTATAGTGCTTGATTTTTATTGCTGTTTTAATCTTTGTTTATTTAAAACCCTGGGGGGAAGTTAAAATGCTAATTAAGAACGTCTGAAATATTTGTGTTATAAGAACCAATATTATAATAATACAGTACAATTAACAATTGTTTGAATATATATATATATATATATAATTAAATTCTATTATATATAATTGAGTTATATTTATAACATATATGTTATATATTTCGACATATAGTTCGGCATATGGTAACTGTGCTATTGTAACACCTGCAGACAGGTAAAGATGAGGTTCCTCATGCAGTCTGTTATAAATTACACAGCTTATAATTTAACACATCTTATAAAAGTTTCATAATTTATCTCTCACACCACGCCCTCTTTCACTTTTATTATTTGAAAACGTGTGGCCAGTGTATTCCTCAAAGGATGTGCAAACAATAAAAGCATTTTCAATTATCAACGAGAGAAAAAAAGTTGTTTGATAAAAAACATTAAAGCAGAAATATTAAAAGAGTAAATATTAAAGCTGCTGTGTACGACATTCTTTTTTGTCACTTTTCTGTTATAGTCAAAAATGTTTGGGTAAAAAGAAAAGCATATGTTCTTTCAGTTTTCACCGGTTTGTTAAATAATAATTGCACATTCTTCACCGAACAGATTTTGTCAATAGACAATTGTCCTGTTGTTTTCTGTCAATGTTGTTTTCCCGAAAAACATTTAATGACAAAAAAAAAAATGGCTTTATAGACATCAAATAAATAAATAAGGAGTGATACTGCATTCCAAGAACCCCATTCATAGATTGGTTCACCCAAAAATGACCGTTACCAATATTTTAAAGTCATTTTAAACTTGTAATCTTGCAGCTAATCGACTGTATTACATCACTGTACAGTATGTGTGACTGGCACAAGAGCAGCCACGTATTACACGTGTTCATGTTTCCATACGTGTTTCTGTTCAGCAGCTTATAACCGTACACGTGAGAGTGACTGACATCAGTGCGCATACATACATTACTGCACTCGTTTGCTGTCAATTCATTCATCTTCCTCTCTCATTTTATTCCTTCCTGTTCTCAGTGTGTCCCTCTCCTGGGTCCCGGGGCTGTGCATCACAGTCCTTGTTTGCCTGGTTTGATTAAGATGAAAATCAATCATACTGCGCTGGTGGAAAATACAAGCAAAGAATGTTACAGAGGGTCTCTCTCTCTCTTTTTTATCTGTGCGTGAGTGTGTGTCTCTCTCCTCTGTGTGCCTCTTTCTCTCTTCTGTCTCTCTCTCTCTCTCTCTCTCTCTCTGGTTTGGCTATTTTCTACACACAACGTTTACAGACTTTTCTATTTTATGGCTCAGAATTATAATGTCACACACAGAAAAGGTTCCTTCATTCCTCTGTATTAGGCAGAGTTAGTTAAAAATTAAGCAGAAAAAAGTGTTAAAATTTAACAGATGTTGTAATTGAGCCCTGGGAGAGGAAGTGTCTTGTTAAGTAGTACTCATAATGAGTAACACACTATTAAAATTACAATACTGTCTGATCTGAGGTGTCACTCATGTCCGCAGCACAAACGTGTGGGATTAGTTCACATTAACATCCTGGGCTTTAGAACGGGCAAATGAAATGGAGACGCCACTAATAATGTAACATGAACATTAGAGTCACGATTTCATCAAACGAATAAAACAGTGACGTTTTAGCGGTATTTTTAATTATTTCTGTGATTAATTCTGCATTTTCTATCTTGTATTGACCATGTAATACTTTAACACTTATGGCTTTTTTTAGGAGATGTATATATCTATAGATCTGTATCTATATTCTTAGGCGGTACTTTGTGCTTTAACCACGGTATAAGCAACATTTATATTTAGCTACAAAATAAAATACACAACATAAGTGAAAGGAGACAAGGACAAGTGAAAGGAGACAGACTGTATTTACCTTCCTAAATACAGTAAAACACTATATGTACAACTGCATTGTTATCCCAACAAACCTTGTGTTCAGAGAGCAGAAGGAAGCACATGTACGTTGAGTGGAGATGCAGTCTGCACTACGGCACCAAGGGCCTTTGGTTGAGTCTCTGAACTCTGTCCAAAATCAGGTCCAAGATTCTGGAGAGACTCACAATTTTACACTTCACATTTGCTTGTCATTTATTTCTTTGATGTAAATCCAAGCTCAAATCTGAAAGAAAAAGGAGAAAAAATGTAAGCACATGAGAAATTGTTAGTCCCAGCTAACAATTTTAGTGTGTAAGAACATTTCTGTAACATTTCTATAAAATAACTAAATGTTAAATAATGTTATTTCGAAAGTTCTAGGAACATTCTAGCAACGTCCAGTTTGACAACCTAAGAATAACATTTTGAAATATATGATATATAACATTTAAAAAATTCATTACTACAAGAACGTTTTGATAACCTTGAGAGAACTTTTAGAGATTCGGTTTGGGTATAATTTGGTGTGAAATAAGCGTGTGATCTTGCCAGATGAAGAATGTTAGTAAAACCAATGAAAGTGCTGATCGTTTAAAATTGATTGGTAGAAACAGGAAGACGTGAGCTCTTTGCACTAGTATGGATGGCTGGTGCTCTGATCAGCACAGGCTGGCACCTGTCAGGTCCCGATCAATTGATGATGAATGAATGCTGCACTCATGGCTTTCAGAACAGGGCTGGTACAGTGACTTTCAGCCTCTTCATATCCTTACGTGGACGTGCAGATGTACTTCCCACAAAATGTTAAGTAACTTTAATGACAATCGTCTCGCTGGAATACATGATTCTGATTGGTCAGTTATTCCCTGGTAGTGACCACTGTAACTAATAATGAAGCAGGTACTCATTCAGGTACTGAGTTATCGTGACCGGTAACCCCTTTCATCTGTGAGTTCTGAATTTTATGACTGTTCCCTCTGCATAAGTTATTATTGCATGAGAGTGAAGAGGGAACAATGCACTGATGCAATGCCAGCTGAAAACTGCATCGCTAAGACTACATACACTAGAATGTGTTAGAAACCAGTTGATATTGTGTTTATCATATTGATAATGTAATCTAATAGTAGGTGGAAGTAAGTGCACTATTTAGGGTGCACCTCAGAGTCCTGATCACAATTTATTGTGCGATAACAATCAGCTGGATATATATTATCCCTTAGTTTTCTCTACCGAACAAAACCATGAGTGTTAAATTACTCATTAAAAACACTTCGTATCCGACCTATAACTTCTGGAATTAACAAAACACATCCAATATTATTACGTCATCTCAATTTTGGAGGTGATTTTAACTTTATTAGAATTGAATTAGGATTGACATTGGATATATTGCTGTACTGTATTTCATAAAAATATGATTTTGCCTTTTACTTTAATCCATCAAACTGAAGACCTTTCATCTCAATACAATACATCACAAACTACCACAAATTCCCATTCATTTAAATCAGTGATGCAAAATGTCCTATATATGTTCCAGCCCTTTTCATTAGACTGTCAAACTGTATTCAACATTAAGAACAGCAAAAGTCTGCCAGGTATCGCCAAACTGTCTGACAAAAACAACCCAGCAATAAATACAGCACAATTACTAATCAGTCAAAGTGTATCGCACAGCACTGTGCTTGCAGATATGCAAACAAACATCAGACGTTTAGCAGATGGGCAGTTAAATTAGACTGGATACAGTGCAGGAGAAACAAGTCCCTGATAATGTTGTTCAGTGTCAGAATATCATTGTTTAATATCAGTGCATTTATGGACGTGATAACTTATTCTCTGCTCTTATTGGATGGATTCAGGGCATGCATGCTTCATTATGATAATTAATCATGAATCTTTCCAAATCGTTCTGCATTGCTCTTAAATAATGTTTTAACCCCGCAGATAATTCCTATAGGATTGAAGTGTGTTCAGAAAGTTCCTGAGAACTATGAGAGATCATGGCACAGGTCATGAAGAAGTTTGAAATGTTTCCTTTTGGAGTCATTGCTTTTAAAAGACACCCTTAAAAGTCATTGTCTTTCAAACCTAGTTCAAGCTATTGTTCTTGGGATGGATTCATTCGGTTTTAGAGATACTGTGGAACGTTTATTCTCTGTGGGTTATCGAGCGGCCCATTTTGACACATGCATTAAAATCAGCTCACGTAGCATCAGAACCAGTTCATCTTTTCATTAGCTTCTTTTTCCATTTAAATAACTCTATTTTCTCTCCACTAATAGTGTATTATCATTTGCTCAGTGTCTCATTTGCTGAACTTTATTGAATTTAAGAGGAACAGTTTAATTTCTGGCTTTGTGGATGGATATTTTAAACTGGCCTGCTGAGAGACCTGTCAAATGAATCACACAACACACTGGTCACTGGTTCTCCTCATTCTCTGCATTGTTTGCCCTTTAAAGTCCAAAAAAATGGAGAAATCTGTATTTGGGCAGAAATATGAATTTGTCGGTAATGCTTTTGATAAAACAGGCATGTTGGATTTGGCACAAGACCGACTGTTCAGGAAACAGAATCTCACAAAACCTCAGCAGAAGAGTTAGGTTATGTTTCACACGCCAAAAAATACAATACAATATATTTTGTAGATTATAATGAATACACATTAGATTTTCATATTTAAAAAAATTAAGACAACTTTTAGGTCTATTGATTTAGGACAATTGTTTAAATATACCAAAATATTCAAATAAACACAATCATTGAATTACATTGCTTTTGCTGTTTACAGTATAGAAACAGTAATTAAGAATGTAATTTAAAAATTGAAATTATTTGCTGTGATGCTTTGGTGTCATACATATTTCTTTTCACCTATTCGAACACATAAGTTGCACCTCCCATAGGAAAGAAAATATCTCAATTATTTCTTTTAGACAGCCATGAGATTAAATGAAGAGCAAATGGAAACGCTCGCTCAAGTCTCCTGTGTCTCAGATATTTCGAAGAATCTCACAAACAATTGAAAGTCAATATTATTGTAAAATTTAATATGAACGCAGATTATTTTGCTACAAACCACATAACTTTTACAGCACTATATGCTTAAATATACGCAACAATTCTCATTTGTTTCTGTTTTTATTTCTCCAATTTTATTTTATTTAATTATTTTATTTGATCTAATTATATTATTTATTATATTAATTTAATTATATTGTTTGATTTTATTTATTTATTTAAGCAATTTTAAGACAAATATCTAAGACAAAATCGATTCGTAAATGAAACACAACTGAGATCTTCATCAAGTAGTAGTAGAGCTTTATTGTCATTCCGCTACATGTGGACATACAGTGGAACGAAATGTCGTTTCTCACAGGACCACGATGCTACATAAATGTACATAAATATAAACCTACAACAATAGACGTATAAGCAATTTTTAAACCTATACATAGCTAACTTACAGAAGCGGTAATCTAACTACACCTATAAACGGTTGACTATACACATAACCAGAAGCGGTAATCTAACTATACATATAAACAAGTTGACTATACACATAACCTGAGACAGACTATACAACAGTTGACTTTACACATAACCTAAGATAGACTATACAAGAACTTAAGCTTTGAAAAAGCAGCCTTGGAGCAATACAATGTTACTCTGGGTTGACCCATATAGAGGTCATGTGAGACTTTATTAAAAAAGTCTGTCCTTGAGCATCTGTCCCTAATAATACATTTAAAAGTAACACGAGTTTACGTGGTTGTATACAGCTCGCTTCAACGTGCTTATGCCTCCGTGTTTAATTCATCCTCCAAAGTGACAGTAATTGCTTGACTCACGGTTTTCTCCCCATACACAACTCCAAAAGTGACCAGGCATCTGTCACATCAGATCTGCAGACGCCTGTGAAAGCGTACGAAAGCAGGACATTGGCTGCTCTGAGCTCACTAACTGGGATTAAGGAACATCTTGGTAAATCTCTAAGGAACGGAAACATGTGCTTTCTCCCCCCGCGTCCCACCCATAGAAGCAGTGGAGGATGTATAAGGATGGTTTCACTGGGACTGCCCAACAAGAACACTTCACACAGCTGAGATGAAGAGAAGACAAGATATGTAAAATGCATCTGAGAGAAAACATTTAATCTCCTCAGAGAGAGTTTTCCCTCAGAGAAAGCTGATGTGTGATATGTACCTGAATGACATCACTTCCTGTAGATTTGACACATACGCTGGTCATGAGCAGCTGAAATTCTCAAAAATGGTCTAGTGTATGTCATGCCATTTAACAGACAAATAAAACACAAGTGTTATTCGAATTGTGTCTATGTCAGCAGGACATGAAGCATTATTTAAATGTACAGTAAGGGAAAACAGGGATAGATGTCACACTTTTTAACTTCAGTGAATATTTTTTAAGATACATGAAATATGTTTACTCGAAATCGCCCACATCACGTCACTGTTGGTCATGTGACTTGTGTCAACTCTCAGTATGATCAATGACTTCTGCTTCTCTTGAACTGTTGTATAAACAACACAGCCGAAAAGTTAGGGAATTTCAGATGTGCACATACTGGAAAACGATCACATACACAGCCAAGCGCTGACAGGTCCTGCTGAATGATGTGGAAGAACAAGTTCTCCATGGCACACTGATGAGGATCTATAAAAGATGGTCCTGAGGTTGACACCTCAGCAATGGTCTGCCATGTCCTGTCAATCTGCTGGGCTCAGTCCAATCGTCCAAACACACTGAGGGCAGAAACAGACAAAACATAATAAAAGAGTGAGGAAAATGTTTTTCTGTCTGGGAGAGATTTTGTTGAGGTATAAAACTGTTAAAATATTTTTTAGAGGATTGTGACCAACAATAGGCACCGTAGAAGTACTATTGTGTTGTCTTCAAATTGTATCTGAAGTTAATTTCAAAATGAAATGGGAGGTACCGCAAAATAAAAATAAAGTTCGGCTGTTCAAGAAAAGCTTTGTTGTCGTAAAACAGTATTTTTCTTCCAAACCCTGTAACTTGTAAACTCTACGCTAAATACAGGATCCAATTACAACCACAAAAGGTTGAAAAACCACAGAAGAAACTTGTTCCACAAAAAACTCTTTAGTGTCTAGTTTAGACAAAACATCTACTGTACATACTTGTGTTTTAAGAAACTAAAAATCAACAGTTTTTGGCCAAATTTTAGAAAGGCTTCATTTGGTCACATTTTGCTTTGAAACCACAAAATTGCAACACTAAATATGAAACATCTCATGATGTTTCACACGTACACAGTCATATACATACTTTATCTTGGTCTCCTGTCTTCTGTCCTGATGATGTGCCTCTAAATCTTTTACCTTCTACCCTTCTCACCATCACTTATTCCAAGGGCTGCACCTTATCTAATGATCGCTCCCTGGGCAATAATATTAGACCTGCCTCTGAGCGCAGGGATCCGTTTCGGAAAGGTCAAGTTTTGCATTTACCGCCCCTTCGTTGTCGCCGGGGCACGCGAGTCTTCCGTCGGTGGTAGGATTGCATAATTATGTGGCGAGTGCTGGAGGTGCGGGTGTCACCACGACGACACTTCTCTCAGATACGTCCTATCTACCTCACACAGGAAGTGGCTGGGGTTAAGAGTCTAAAGACTGCTTGTCCCAAACTCCAAGATTAATTGACTGTGGAAGGAGTGAGATAAAGAAACACATTAAGACTAAAGAAATCTGCCGGTATCCAGCTGCCCGCAAGATCCGCTCCGGGTTTGAAACACTATTTTTAAGTCTGTTTAAATGTTCTAGAGCCGTCCAACAGCTCTGTCAGTCTTGTGGCACCCTATAAAATATTTTGAAATTCTGGGTTTTAAAACAGTCAGCTCACCTTGATGCAATCAAAGGCTGTCCGTCAAGCAGAATGTGTCTTTTTGTTTAATAGAGGCCTATTAAAGAATAATTGATTCTCTTTTACTTTGGACTCTTCTGTGGATGCTGTGTTCTGCTCACACTCATCCCCCAGCAGTAATCTTCACATACAGAACAAGAACTCCACGGTCAAAGAGAGACTTTTTTCCTCATTAGAGTTGCCGATGATGGACAGAGCTTAATATAAGATCAGAGAAAAAGTGCTATCATGTGGAACAGGTTTGATCAGCATTCCCCATCTCCTCGCCGTCTTCTCGTATATGACCCTGAAATCTATCATCTCCAAAATGTACGAGTTGATGAAACCAAGATGTAAATGATTAACGGTCAGGGTTGAGAATTTTTCTATCTACCAAACATCTATCACGAAATTTACCCTGTTTTCTCCAATTCATCATTCTTCTGTATGAACAATGAATCAGGTAGAAGCACGCAGAGTGAGAGGCATAGCAAACAGATGACAGATTACGAAGGCAAACATTTTCTGTGGAGTAACGTGGTCTGATGAATTGTGGTCAATGAGACCGGGAACACGCACAACAAAAGAAAGTAGTTAACTTTTGATTTCACGTTGACGTTAACGCAAGATTAGTTCTACACGGGGTGCTGGATTTCTGTCGTCATGGTAGATAATTCAGCAGACTCAGTGTTTGTTACATTGTAAACTATGGATACATTTATAATTTCAGATGTCATGGTGTCTTAGGAATACTAACGCCTCCAGGAAGCTTCCAGGAAACTACAGGAAGTGAAGTGATTTCATGGTGACAAAGACTCATCCTGGTGGAACTTCAGCTTGTTTTATACTCCTGTCTCACAAAAGCTCTTTCACTCTCTGTTTAAAAAAAGTCTTTGCAAGTGGATGTAGGACAATTTGGCCTCATTGCAAAATGTTTCTGGTCATTCTGATAATGAGCAGAAATAAACACGTTGTGATCACCATGGCATTCAACACACTGTGGATGTCATTTCCACACCCTTGCTCACAATGTCCAGCATTAACCGAAACTTCAGAGTGTTCAACGATGATCAACCCTAAGCAATTATATACATGCTAAATCAAACTTTTAAATCACAGTGTTCCCTAAAGCACAGTGATGTTCAACAGCCCAGCTGACGGTTAATGATCTCCTGGGAGCCATATGTTTGCATCAGAAGGTGTTTGCATCGCATCCGAAGGCCCATGCGGAACCTGCGGCCACAGACCTCCACAGCTAAGAACTCTAACTCCCTGCATTAATATGTTTCGACAGATTCTTTGCCTCCTGAGTGTTCTTTTAATAAATATTTGAGTTAAATTGATTATGCCTTTAGCTACTGATAAGAGTGAAGTGCTCTTAGTTCTGCTCAACACGCTTTACTGTATTTAAATGCAGAGGTAACCCTGAAGTTCTGTTTGGATTATAAGAACTTTAAGTTTCAGTAGAGTGAACTACAAAACACCATTTAAGAATACTACTTTTTAAACTGTACTTATCCAGCTACCCAACTAACCATCGTTTCCCTAATGTTACCAATAATGAACAAAAACATTAAAAATGTTATTCTGACCATTTTAGAAACATTCAAAACATCATTTATTTAGACATGCATTCTTGGTTATAAGAATGCAATTTAAACTTTTTTTTTAATTCTGTAACGTTTTTAAAACATTCCACTAACTACTTAAGAATAATGTTTTTGATGTATATGCTATATAGCTTTAGAAAAGTACTACTAATGTTCCTGCAGAAACATTTTTGATACAGTTTTGAAAGAACTTTTGGAGAATATTACATATTTGGAGAATATTATTATAGAACATTCTGAGAACGTTCCCTGTTAGCTGGCTAGGACCCTTAAGAACAGGACGACACGATGACTTTAATCGTTTAATATCACAAGCAGTGCCTGATAGCAAGACATTAATGAATTCCTATACTGAGTCAGGTTAGACAAAAATCATGTTTTTGTTCCATCAGGTTGCATTGCACAAAAGTTGTGACAAATTGATCAATGGTGATTCATTTGGAGGTCTGACTGTGATGGGGATTGCACATTTGTCTTTGTTACCTGTGCTTGTTCAACAACAGGTTTTTCTACGAAACGGCAATTTATCAGAGGCTGAGCTAGCATTGGTCGCACAGCTGAAGGCGATGCGGCCTTTATTAATTATCTGCTTAATGACTAATTTAAATTTTAAAAGCAGCAAGAACATCTTGGGAAGTTCAAAGACCGCCAGCCCATTAGGTCTGCGGTCAGTGTCGCAGAAATAATGACCTCTTGTAAAACCGGGTCTGATTTGAAATCTGTTGGCAGTCCCCCAAATTGCTGATGTACATCAGTAAACATTCTGAAATAAACATACATTCTCCATAATAGGAATTTGTGTCAACATGGCAGGAGCAGCACTAGCCAATTAGGATTATGAAAATAGTGTGTCTGTCTGTCAAGCACACACCCACAGTTTCACACAGAATAATCAAGAGTATCTAACGTGTCTGTGCGTGTGTTGTTGCTGTTTTCAAAATTCACTAAAAATGTTTAAAAATCAGCATTTAAAAAACATCACTGTACCATGTCACGATCACAGAAAATGGGCTGTTATTGTGGTACGCGCAAATCCAGTTCATTTTCTCTTTTCACAAACACCGGTTTGTTTAGAAAGTAAAAAGCTGCCGCTGTCCTGTTCCATTTCTGCCTTTTAGCTGAACCGTGTCAAAACCACTATCTTCAAGGACTCGGGCCATGCTGAAGATAGCGATTCTGACATGGAGAACGTCTTGACATTTCTGCGTTGAAAATCTGTATTATCTTTTTTAAATGTTTTTAACATGGCAAAATAGAACAAAACTGAGTGAATACAAAAAAAGAAGCTCGGGGAAACCGTGACGGCATTTTTATGCAGCTAGAATATTTGTCAAAAAGGATCAAGTTTACCTGAATTCACCAAAACTAAAGAGTGCAGGGAAAACTAAACATCATCCACAGACTCGGGGTGTGGGGTGAAAAACAGATCAAGAAATAAATAAAAACTCCCCAAATCCACAAACCTTGGGTGTGACATTTGCTTTGAGGTATTAATGGCTTCTTTCACATACTCCTAGTCTAATCCAGACTGCAGCAGTGAAGGGAAAGCATTTCCATAGAATTCCACTAGCAGGCAAAATTGCATAAATGCAAGTTGGTGAAAAACCCTTTTCATCACTCAGTGGGATTAAATCGCTCAGCTAAGCCCAGATCAAATATTGGATTGTTCGGGCTGGTTCAAGGTGAGATGGAAGTGAACGGGGAAATATATGCATATCTTTACAGCAATGGGTTTAAATCGATTTGATTGGTGGATCTCTCTGTGTTCTTTCTCATCATCAACACAATGAGGAACTGATTCGCTTACGGGTTGACATGCATGCGGATGTTAAACTTTTTTGGTACTTGCCTTCATTTGCATACATCTTGCAATGTAATATTGTACAATCTTACATTGTAAATGAAAGTAATCACATAGAAAATGTGATATTAAAAAATACTTCTCAAAGACTTCCATTTTTCTGCATAACCTCCAGGTTTATCAGCACTCTATCTAGAGCCTCTTGTTTTTTCTTTATATATTTGCCTTTTTGATTAAAAAAAATCAATCAAAAACCATCTAATTTATCTCTAATTAGTAAACCACTTTGCACAAGCCTTTACAATAATGTAATGCTAATATTTCTACAAACATCCACTTATTAATTGTTTACTATACAAAATCAAGGTACTGACAAACCAAAAAATATTCAAATGCTAAAATACAAACCTTGGCACTGTAACCTTTTTAAAAGGATGATCATGGCATTGACCATTGTTTTTATATAAAGAAAAACATTCATTATTTATATAACCTGCCAGCTAAGATCTGAAAATATATGAAGAGATAAAGAACAAAACAGCCAGCTTTGCTTTTGTTTTCATCAAAATGTGCATATCTGTTAGTAGGTCAAGGAGAGATTGGAAACAGAGATGGGAACGAATCAAACCAAAGGGTCCACATCATAAAGAAAAACATAAATAAATACAGTTACCATATTTTTGCTGATGCCTTTAGAAAAGTCAAAGAATGCATAAGCTATTCATTTTTAAAATACAGAAGACATGTTTTGTAAAATGACTCCATTGGCTTTGGCTATGTACACACACACACACACACACACAAATTAGTTTAGGCAAACCAGCCAGAAAGCAACCACAATTAAATCTTTTAGTAGAACCCATTAAACTAGATATAATTCTGCATTTTTTCTGCACATTTATTTGCTTAATTTAACTGATGGAAAAAAAACAGTAAAATGTGGCGTGTGATAAAGCAATCTTTCAGTCAATGACATCACTGTTGGCAGAAATCACAGCCTCTAAATGTTTCTTGTAGCCAGCTAAAAATCTTTTCTATTCTTTCTTTAGAAATATTTTCTTGCTTTTCCTTACAGAATGTCTGGGGACCGTGAAGGCCATTCCAAAACTTATTTCATTTCTTGGGACAGTTCATGGTTGATTTTCATGGTTTTGTTCAAATATCCAGTTTCCTTTCAGCTTTAATTTACAATATTCTAAGAATAATAACAATAATTTCCAGTGTCAATATTACAGTATAATAGATGCTAGCCCAAACATACCTGCGGTTATTGTGGCAGGAGTTCAAATCATCACAACACAACATTTAAAGAAAATGACTGTAGTTCAGAGAATTTATTGAGCTCTAAAACTGTCAACATCTGACTTTTTTTAAAGCCTGACGAGTCAATGAAGTTTTGAGACCTTACTGACAAACAGCACTAGCGAATAAATAGAAGGTGGCCAAACTTTTGCACCTGCCACATTTACTGTATTTTTTTCCCAGCTGTTAAATTAAGCAAATAAATGTGCTAAAGTCGCAGTCGCATATTCTGATATTTTTACACACTTAAAAGAAGCAAAAAATAAAGTGCACATGCTATTTTAGTTGCACGTGTGTCAAAAAGTTAATGAAAGCCGTACAATTGAAATGACCTCAAACTGTTTTGGTTTATTCAACGTTGAAAGCTTAAATTCATGATAGATAATGAATGCTGGAATCTTATACTATTAAGAAGGATCGAGAAAGTAGAAAGAAGGAGAGGCCATGATAAGTCCAGCGACTGCTTTGAAGGCTATAATTGAAAAACTGATTGACTATAACAAATTTACACTGAAAAAGAAAAATACATTGTCCTGAGTGATTTCAGGGAAGAATTTTCAAAGGCAACATGTTTTACTAAATGATCTTTTGTCACATAAAATACATAATGAAACGACTGCTGATGTCCACACTGTGAAACTTTTAATGATAATAATAATAACGTTAATAAATCGTGTTTGAAACAAGAAGATCGTTTTGGAGATTAAACTATGTGTTCTAAAACTCTGATTGGGGTTATTCAGTTACGCAGTCTTTGAATGTGATCATTTTCAATTGAAAAGTGTGTTTTAAATTAACGGTTTGTTCACGGACACGCTGTAATGGAACACCCTTCATCATTGTCATCATAAGGTATTATTTCACTATGATAAAATCATCAAGAGATTCATTATAATCGTAATTATTGATAAAAAAAACTATTGATATTTAAAATGTGCGATAGATTTGTCCAAATTAATCAATCTGCAAGGTTGAGTTATTGGGACACTGATGTTAGCTTTAATGCTAGCATTTGCATCTGTGGAGAAACCATACCAATTTAACAAAACACAAAAAACTGTCTCCTGTCATTAAATGTCAGACATTAATGCCATAACTGCATATTTTAGTGAACTTTCAATCAACATGGGCTGTCTGAATGACTCGGCTGTGTTAAGAAAGCCTTATAATAAGGCTGACTTACGTCATATGAGATTTACAGCTTACGTACTTGTTTCTTAGCGATATACGGATGCATTTTAACACGGTTAGCGACAGATATTCAACAAATAAACAGGCAAAATGGCTACAACCTTTTATTGCACATAACTATTATAGCTCTGACAAGCAGTTTTTCATAACAACAGGCACATTGCTCACAGCAGGAAGTCTGAAGTCCAATTGTAATTGTCTTCAATGTATTGTTGAAGGCGGTGAATTTGTTAAACAAGTGGTCCTTTGATGGTTGTTGAGGCAATGCTGTGAAAGGGATGAATTTAGAAACAGAACTCTCTTAAAAGGTTTAACATGCTCTCTCTCTCTCTCTCTCACACACATACTCTAGAAGTCACGTTTTTAAATGATTCCCTTTTAAGCCTCATCAGTAAAAACGTTAGGGAAAAACGTGAGATAAACTCACTACTTGACCTCACTAATCAACTAGTTGGTTGTTGGCACTTAGCCCACCATCCTGACTCATCTCTACACCAAGCAGAACTGCAAAAACAACAACTTCTTCCAAACAGGCCTCCCAAACACTCCAGCCACCCCCTTTACAGGCTCCCCAGCTAACAGGGAACATTCTCAGAATGTTAGCAAATGCTCTGTGACATTTCTCTCAAAGTTATCAAAAACGTTCTTGCTATATATGTATACACCAAGCAATAGTAGTAATGCAGCATCTAAGAAATGGCCATTTTGAACATTTCTAGAACATTCTAGAACAACATTTTTTTTACTTAATGGAAACTTTGGGACAGTGTTCTTACCTAAAATTGTTAGCCGGGTAATATCAACGGCGGTAATGTTAGCAAAACCAATGACCAGGGCTGGCTTACCTGTTGGGAAGGAACTCGAGAAGTTTAGAACGCTCCACCCTTGTGAACATCATACAGATGTTTATTCATGTTTTATCCATATTTAGCCATAACTTACCATGTCAAACTGCTCAAAAACAAGCACTAGCGCCTCAGTGTTTACACTCTTGAGACGTAAGGTGAAAGTATCAGAAAAAAGTTTTCTTTTAACAAAGAAAAATGAGATACTTCACTTGCAAGCATTCTGTTTCTCCAGACATTCACGAACGTCCATCATTTTACTGTATGGACTTCCTGCAGATGCCAGAGTGTCTTCAGTTAAGCAACTATGCACAGACACATCAAGATGGTTTAACGGCATGCAAGCAAATCTCCTGTTGAGACAGATAATGAAGCACTGTCAAGCTAATAAAGGTTCAGGGTGAGCGGAGACTTACTGACGAAGGCATGCAACTCCAATCTCACTGTGAGCGTGTGCGTTTCAGAGCACACGCTTGTTCTGATGCGCAGGAGAACGAGGGCCCACGCTGGTTTGGAAGAGCCATGACTGAGCTCAAACTTATGTTCGATGATTCAAAAACACACTGGCAGAAGCTACAGGACTCCCTCAACAGTGCAGATAAAGCTTCTTTATTACTGACACTGTCTCTCCTTCATTATTAATCCAGTATCAAGATAATGTATTATTTTCATGCTTCCTCAGATACTGTAAATGTAAAATAAAATATATATGGATATATTAGAAGCGCTGGGGAAGCTCAAAACTGCTTAATTTATAGGAATTATTTAAATGGTATTTAATATTGATTATTGTAATGAATGCCATCCCAGCTAACAATTTTAGGCTGTAAGAACGTTAAGTAGCGAAAACGTTCTGGGAAAGTTCTAGCAACACTCGAAACATCCAGATATTGAAAGGCTGTATTAACGTTATTGCTTGGTTGTAAGAACGTTATTAACTTTAAATTGTGTAATGCTATTAAACGATTCCACTAACTACTTAAAAATAGTGTTTTGGTTATATGTTTAAAATTAGCCTGTTATGCAGGCTGTTATACAGTAGCTTCAAGAACAAACGTACACATGTGGTCTACACATGTGGAGATTAACTGCATGCCTGCATTCATCCACAATGTTCACATGTGCTCTGCTACCGTTGCAGGTCTTAAAATGCACACTACACAGGGAGCAAAATTAGGACACAGCTTGTATCTTTAACGGATGTGTGTGGTAGGACAAAACAAAACTAGGTCGCTAGCATAGTGGCGTTGCTACTTTAATTACTCTTCAACACTTCTTAGACAGATTGGTAGATACACTTCCTCTAATCCCTGAGAATTTCTGGTTTGGAATACGTTCACATCTGTCAAAGTTCTACCAAACTTCGCAGACCACGACGCTTCGTCACCAGCGAGATAAAATCACAACAAATCTAAACCAACACAAAGCATGAGGCACACTGAGGGTAAATAAAACACCATCAACAGCGAGCCGAGTTCGCCATGGTGATTGATGGGCGTTCGCTTGCATTCATTTACATAAATCTTCCCGCTCTGTGATTTGACTGACCAGCACGTTAATGGTTTATTGGACCCTGAGTTTGGCCACCTACTCAAAGACTGACAGGCTTCCAATGCACCACTGACAGAAATCAAGGACACGCTCGACCCGCAACAAATGAGCATCTGAACAAGCCTCTGGAATGAAACACAGAGGTGTTTGACTTATGTCAATAAAAGCGCCAAGAGTACAGCTCCATGCATTGAGTTGAAGGTTAGATAGACCATTAGCTCCACCACACATCCCTCAACTACATAATAATGAGCCTGAGACACCCGTCAGGGGAGATGTGTTGTTGAAATTGGCTTTTGAAGTAATTTCATGCTTCAGAATAAAATGAACTAGCGTGTTATTCTGTGTTATCACATACATGCATATGCAATAACGTCCCATGAGGATTCGAAGTACCAGGAACACGGAATCCTTATGGTCAATCCTTCACAAAGACCTTTGATTTCCTAATCAATGTTTGTCAAAATAAAGCTGTGATGAATATCAGGGCTTCTGAACGGT
>JAZGTI010007841.1:0-21016 GCA_036877585.1 Botia kubotai
AACAGCAGAAATCCAAAAGTACACCAATCAACAAGAACTGAATAATGTATATTCATGTATACTTTTATAATGTATAAAAAAGTATACTTAAACAGACTCAGACAAATAAGGGGAAACTGGTGAGAACAATCAGAGGCTAGAACAAAACTACAACAGCATCCACATGGAGAAAGGGAGAAGTTACATAATCGTTTTAGATTATAAATGCAAAAAAGAGACCCACAAGTAGCTAGGGCAAAAATTTTCATGGATATTTATGGACTGTCAAAATGTTTAAATCATAGAAGGAATTTCTAGAACAAAAGCAGAAATAAAATAATAAAATAAAAGAATAGTAGCAAAATTAGTTGTTGAATATACATTTTAACACACTTTTAAAATACACCAAATAGGATGTTGAATGAAAAGAAGCGGCCTGCAAAATGAACACATTTGCAAACTGTTAAAACATAAAGACATGCGAACACATATTTATAATGTCTGCTGCAGTTAAACATTAAAGTCATTTGAATGTTTTAGCGAAGTTAGCATTTTTAGCAACGGACAACATTATGTCCATTAAAGGTGAATTGTCAAAGCCAAAAATTCTTTTTACAAACTCTTTCAAATAGTTGATTATTTTCGTTAGAAATGAAGGGTCTCTTTCAGCTTGCTCTCTTGCCTGCTCCTCATAATCCTTTTTCAGCTTTTCTTTAGCTTTTTCAAAGTCTTCTCCCTGATATGTAACCATCAGAGCTTTTATCTCCCTCAGTCTCTGTTCCTCTGTTTCTTTCAAGATACGCCGTTTCTTCTCCTCAATCATTTTCTCCACCTTCTCAAACATCTCACTGGTGTAATGCTGCCCACCGTTTCCAGTCACCACTTTATCAATCTGGTCCAGCAACTGAATGACCTGATCTGGATTCTGTTCTTCATTGTTGAACACATGGTACCGTCCACCGCAGGTTTTGATGAAACTGACCAGTTTTGGGCTGTCGCGCACAAATGTGTGAATGTTTTTGCCCCTCAGCTGATCTCCATGAGTGAATAACGCCATGGTGTAGGTGGAGGATTCCTCACCAAAAATTGCTTGAATGATCCTAATAGCTTCCGCCTCTTCATCTGTGAATCTGCCCAACTGAATCACAACTAAAAACACATGTGGACCAGGAGCAGAGAGCGGAATACAGCTTTTAATTCTGTTAATCACCTCATCCGCAGTCAAGCTGGTGTCAAACAGACCTGGAGAGTCAATCACTGACACTTTTCTTCCATTCACTACTGAATGAAATTTTTCACATTGTGCTGTCACAGACGATGATGAGATCTCAGATTTAAAAACCTTTTTTCCCAGGATGGTGTTGCCTGTTGCACTTTTCCCCACCCCTGTTTTTCCAACCAAAAGAATCCGGAGTTCTTCACCTGGATAATGAGCTGTAATAAGATGAATTAGCGGCATTTCAAAGTATTAAATCATTTCTAACTCAACTTATAATCTCTTACTGCTAATATCTTAAAGCCTGTTAATTTAAACAATGTTACAGCGTAATAACCTATATTTACACAATTTGTATTTGTTAGGTTATTTTTTATTATGCATATTGAATTATGTATTAAAATAAAATAATAATATGTATTATATATATAATAATAATAATATAATATTTTTGGACTGATATCTGAAAAACAAAATTTACCTGTTTCAGACAAATAATGATCTATATTATGGTTTTGTTGCTTGAAGATCTAAAAGAGATACAATAAAATAAACTTTTATTTTGAAATGATTACATTTCCTCGTTTAGTTTATGTTTAATGATAATCAGTTATGAGATTACATTAATAGTGATATAATAAATACTTATATTGTGGTGTGGCAATGAATTGACAATGGACCATTGAATAATTTAAAATGAATGCACACCCTCAGGTGCTGATTCAAATTACTGCAGCTATATAATCATTTTTGTTTGAAATGAAATAAAGTTAAACACTTTTATACTGTGACTTGCACAAGATAAGACTTTATTAATTCATACCTGCACACCTATTGCAACAGTGGCACCAGCTATACCAAGCACTGCTAGAATTATAAGAGAGGACCGGACCCCAGATTTTGTGGTTGTTGTTGGCTGGCCTGAAGAATTTTCAGTGTCCATTGTAGCTATTAAGAAAGTGAGGTCAAAAATGTAGCGTTTGCTATACAACCACAAAACTCCCTCTATGTCCCCACATCCAGAAACAAGCAATCTCAGGTGTAGTATAAAGTTATACAAGTAGTGTATAAAATAATAACCCCACCTTTTGATGTGGAGCACATAATGAGAGTCTGGGTGCCTGTTGTGCGCGGTGCGCGGAATGTAGGTATTACACCTCTCTTTGTTAGACCACTGCACACTTGCTCACACTTGCTTAGGTTTCATTTCTTATAACAAGTAGTTTCGTTTTCTTTTTAACGGGGAAAAATATCCAGGCGTCAATGGGAAACAACCGCCATCTACAGGACAAAAAACGGCACTGCAGTAAAATCGTAAGTTTGACAATGTTTTCGTCATGAGTTTTTTTTTGGGCACAAAATGATTCCCCTTAAACAAGGGGGCCTCCTGCTGAAGAAGTTTGAGAACCACTAGTCTAGCCACTCGAGCTTTAAAAACAACCGCTTTTAACAATCCGGCTGGAGGGGAAAATGAAAGTTTGATATGAAATGAAAGTAAAATGCGCTTTGTTCCAACATTCACATACCTCTGACTGTAACCTTTGTATCTTGTCAAATTATTAGCATTTTGTTATTTAATTTATTAGCATTAAACCTGCTGTCAGTTTTATAAATAACTTGTCTAGGGAATGTTTTTTAAAAAATATTTTATGTTTTTATAACATAAAATATCTTGTATAATATATTATACAAGATGTTATATACTTATATATATATATATAAGTATATAACTATGTAATATATAACTACTTAGCGTTTCTACAGAACAAAATATAATGCATTTGCTTATGGATTTTTATAACGTTGAATGGGTGACAAATGCTGCGTAAATGCGAGCGTCTGTTCTCCCTCTCTTGACGGTTTCCATTTTGTCTGATTTAAAAAAAATCTGTAACGCAGTTCGCAGCTGGTATTTCATAGCAGCGCTTTTGGAGATCGGTGACAGATGTCACACGTACAGCCGCAGCGCTGTGTGTCGCTGCAGAGCTCATCTTCAGCTTTATCTCCACTTAAAGGAGACGCAACAAAGAGCGATAATCAGCGATCTCTGTTGGCCTTGCTAACAGCGTGTTTTACTATAGCTTTAAGAACCTAAAATAGTGTCTGGGTCTTTAAAATGAATTTTGCACAGTTATTGTAGTGGATGTTAACTACGTTTTCAATATACATGACTTTAATTTTTGCACTGAATTTGCAAAAGCGCCCACATAAATATGTTTGACAATCGGATCGGGGCCATTAGCCACCCAACATTTTTCATATTTTATACATCCCTTTTATTTCAAGCTGTATTTTAATTTGTTGAGAGTATAAAAGTCGTCCGAAAGCAAGGCTCGGAAAGACAACTTCTGTGGTGATGGAGCCGCAACTCTCGAACAACAAAGAGGAGGTGGAGAGTGAGACGGCCGTGGAGACATCCGCGGGGCAGAGTACGGCATCCACCCCGCGCAAGGCGGTAAGAGGACGAGGGGGCGGCTGCTTGAAGATTGAAGTGACCTGTTCGCCTGAAACAAATGGAGCTCCGACGAGCGTGGCAGGCTCCGGACGGGTTTTACGGGACAGGTCGACGCGAGCGATCCCCCTGTGGAGGCAAAGTGATCTAGGAGAGGAACGAGACGAAGCGACCCGCGATGCAGCAGCCAACCGCCGGAGGAAAGCGATCTGCCCGCGGCGCAGGAGGAGCACGGCAGCCTCTGCAGGTTCATCGGATGCAGACTGCGGTCAGGTGGCTGAGTACGTGCAACTCTGTAAAATGCATTAGATTCAGAGTAAAACAATAAAGGCCTCGGGTTTGAAGATTTGTTTCAATGCCACAATATGCAAAAGCATTTGTAGCAATATGCTGTTAATACACATTTAGAGATCATGCCAACCGGATTGACTCAGATCAAAGTTGCTTGCAGTCGGGTAAAATAAGTTACCTGCTCTGACGCTTTCTGACACTGTATGATAATATTATAATATAATAAATATACATTATTTGGTTTCTCTGTATGACAGGTATGAAGAAAACAAGGATGCACTTGCTAATCGAGGTAGTTTTACAACGTTATTATATTTTGTATTACGTTGGGTATAAGGAGGGTGTGCTCTGATTTTGTGACTGGTGAATTCCAGCAGCCCGCGGCAGACGCGCGCAAGTTCGATCAGGATCCCGGTACTGTCGGGGCTCGCCAAAGACTGTGTTCAAAGTTGAACCAGAGACGGACAGCGATTATGGTAGGCAAAAAAAGCAGTTTAAAGGGGCTCACTAAAAATACTCGACACAGAAATAACTACATTGATTAAACGTGTTTTTTGTTTTCAGTGGAGGCTAGCAGAACAACTGAGAAGACAGAAATAAGGTGATCACACTGTTATTTAAAGATCATTTGGTCGTTATGTATATAGTGTTTATTGTTATGTTTTGTTATGTCGTTTAGTTTGTTTTAAACAACTCTATGAACTCAAAGTTTTGTTGCTTTTAGTATATGTATTGAAGCGTCAGAACATGATTTCTACTTGTAAATATAGCTTTGTAGTCTTGGCTTGTTGGTTCTTAGGGTTAGGGAACCAATAAAAGATATAATTAATTTCGCTAATTAAACAGAATTGAACCCTCTAATGTATCTCAACAGGAAATATGTAAAGACATGAAAGAAAACTGGGCTTATTATGGTGACTGCAAGTGTATTTATGTAACAGGCCCTGTGTTTGTTACTGCCATATTTCAGTGTGGAGAAAAAAGAAGATGAGAGTATGGATGATGATAATAATGACCTTGTACAGGAAGAAGATCCTAAATTTATGGATGACCCAAAAGATCAAAGCTACCTCCCCCAGTCACAGAGGTAAAGCATCTGGATGTAACGTGTATACATCAAAACCTATTGGAAACCATTTATAGATCATTGTGTAAGTTATAGTCCTGTATAAAGATTGGGGAATGACTTGAGGTTATATAATCATTACAATCGTTTATTATCAATTACTTAATCAATTACAGTTTATTAATCAGTCAATAATTAATCACAAAACATTTTGCACGTGATCTTTATTTGACACTAATTCAGGTCATGGTGTATGACACTCATAAGCAGGTGCGTTGATTCAAGCGTGTTGAATAACAGAGACATCCAAAATGTAGAGCGTATGGTGGACCTCCATGATTCAGGTTCTTATGGTCATGGAAACCTAAAAAAATTGGATTTTCCAAATTTCTATAATCACAATAAGGTTGTCTAGTTAAGGTCAAATAGCTTTGTAGCTCAGTGGTTAGAGCATGGCGTTAACAACGCCAAGGTCATGGGTTTGAGCCCAGGCAAAAGCTTCTGCCAAATGCATAAATGTAAATTTAAAAAAAATATCCAGTAATCCCAAACATCTGGAAAAGTTATGGAAATTAAATCACCAAACAGTAAAGGACCACTAATAATAGAGCAATTGTGGTTTACAGTGGTAAAATATGTTGGCTGTTTGATATAATTAATATTTAATGGTTTTTAGCGATTGAAACTGAAAGCTCACTGACCATGGCTTGCTGCTCTCGTTCATCTTTACAGCAGTGAGGAAGATGAAGCCATCAGCAGTGATGAAGACGTCCCATTTAGAGATGATTTGAATGACCAGAGCTATGATCCCAAGTATGAGATGTGCATGTGTGTGTCTGTATGTTTGTTTTATTATTTTTAATGTGAATTCTCCCGTTTCCTGCACCCTCTTCATCTCTGTCCTGTGTTGTTGTACTTTGCAGGGATCTTCCTAAGTCACGGCGCAGAACCCCTCTTAGACAGAAGGAGAAGAAAGAGAAGGCCGAGGTGAAAGAGGCAGAAGAGGAGCAAGAGACAGAGATTAAAATGGAGGGAGTGGAGGGCACGGATGTGAAAATTGGTGTTGAACTTGGGGAGGTTGTTGAGCCGCCTAGGAAGTGAGTTAAGGATGTTTCATGTGTAACTGTATATATGAGAAGCAATATCTGACGCTCCTGCAATAAAACAGTCATGCCCACAGTTAATTTCCTCACAGACGTTCTCAGTTAAACAGATTTACACAAATTAGTGAATGATAACTAATCATTGACTAACTAATGATAACTGAACAAATAGTAACCGTTAGACCTTATTTTCCTACCTTAGGAGAGGGCGCAGAAGGAAAGATGACAAAAGTCCTCGTCTTCCAAAGAGAAGGTAACGGTGCTTCCCGCATGTTAGGCCGCAGTGCTTCTTAGTCTAGCAGTAAGGTTTCTATTTAGCATGCAATGGGCCGTAGGTAAAATACATCATGTCACAGCTTGTTATATGGGTTAGCGTGAAATGTTATATAATACAAGTATTACGTATAATAACTGTAATTTAAAAATGTAATGACATTTTTTATTTCAACATTTATATAATTGGTGTACAATTGTGCTGTAATTTATAGCAAACGCTGCTGTTACTATCTTCCATACAGGAAAAAGCCTCCAGTCCAGTACGTGCGCTGCGAGATGGAAGGATGTGGTACAGTTCTGGCACACCCGCGTTACTTACAGGTACAACGCAAACCTGCTCGTCCTTCACTATTAGAGACGGCACCCTGAAATTAACATTAAAACTTTTCTAATCTAATTCAGCATCATATCAAATATCAACATTTAATGAAGAAGAAGTATGTCTGCTCTCACCCTTCATGTGGAAGACTCTTCCGGCTGCAGAAACAGCTACTGCGCCATGCCAAGCACCACACAGGTAAGACAAATGCATCTAGAGGACATGCAAATTTAATTGTCAGAATGCTTTGCTATAGCAGTGGCATTTATGCCGTTATTTCACCATAATTATATATGTGTGTTTTCTGGCAAGCAAACTGCATGCCATATTTTTATGCTACATGTTCAAGACATTTAATGACTGTTTAATACATCAGTAAATCAAAACAAATAGCATGACGTCTAGAGATTTCATAATAATTACAACTTGCGGATGGTGCTTTTGGCTGTGTTTCAAAGCTGCTTTCGTTCAAAGTGTCAGGTGATACATTAACAGATGTGAATTTATGCCTATAACTGACTTACCTTTGATTAGTTACAAAAAAATCTGTGTTGCAGATCAGAGAGACTATATCTGTGAATTTTGTGCTCGCGCCTTCAAAAGCTCTCACAATCTGGCTGTGCATCGTATGATACACACTGGAGAGAAGCCACTACAGTAAGTTTAGTCTCATATGCTTATACACAAACCACATTTGCTCTCCAGTTAAGGAGACTATGTATAGCCACATGGTCATTATCGCAATATAAACAGTGAAATCAGTATAAGTCTTCTATTCTTTTAACAGGGTTTATTTTGTAGTGAATAAATAGTTGATTGTACATTATGCCTATAAATACTAACTTGAGTTAAAGTTATATAATAATAATTTAAAAGGTATAAAAACATTCCCTGTTTTTTGGTTTATTGTTATTGTAAAAATCTGTCACATATAGTTACATGTGAAACAACATAAATTTGAGTATTATAAATACATTTATTTTACGATTATTTTAAAGGTAAAAGCCTAGTGACCATAAACAGAATTTAATAAATGAAGACCAAACACTCCCTGTTATTTTTTAATTTTCAATTCAGTTTATATAGCACTTTCTACAATGTTGCATTTTTTCAAAGCAGCTTTACATATTGCTGATTTTCAACTATATTTCTTTGCCCTTCATCATCATCTTGTTATAGGTGTGAGATCTGCGGCTTTACTTGCCGTCAGAAGGCTTCCCTCAACTGGCACATGAAGAAGCATGACGCGGATGCGACGTACCAGTTCTCCTGCAGCATCTGTGGCAAGAAGTTTGAGAAGAAGGACAGCGTGGTGGCTCACAAAGCCAAAAGCCACCCTGAGGTACTCATTGCAGAGGCATTGGCAGCTAATGCTGGATCCCTCATCACCACTCCTGCAGGAGTCACCACACTGCTGGAAGCCTCTACGGGCTCTGTGCAGACAGAGCAGATACGTCCTGAGACACAGGGGAGCTCTGTGGTGCAGGCAGGTCAGGTGGGCCCTGTGACACATGTGGGTCCCGTGATGGTTGTAGATCAGGACAACACTCTGCACACCATGCAGGTACCCATGACCCTGGCTTTGTCATCGTCAGAGGAGGAGAATGGCGCTCCCACGCAGCAGACCTCAGCCCACACTCTGCAGATGCCGCTGCAGTTTGTCACCCCGCCTGTCTCCCAGCAACAACACCAAAATGAGCAACTTCAGCCCTCCACGACCGTCACCCATCAGCCTACTTTGGTCCAGCAGCTGCCCGTGCAATCCTACAACCCCCAGCCTCAAGTCGTCCACATGACCTTCAGAGCTCTTCCTCAACAGCAGCTTCCTCTGCTTTCTGTTGCTCAGCAGCTACCTCCTCAGACCATGCAACCACAACAGAGCCAGTCCCTCACCAGACCCCCTAACCCTGCTGCTAATACCTCCCTCCTCTCCCAAACCCTCCCCGAGACTTCCTCTGATTGCCGGAGCGGTTTGAGATTTGGCACTAATCCTCTCTCTGGTTCCTCTGCTCCTCCTCAGTCTTCCACTGGACATTCGGAGACTAGACGAGTCGGCTGGGATGGAATTAATGAGAACGGAAGAGGGGGTGGAGGCTGGGGGGCAGGTGGTGAGAGGGTGGAGCATGATATGACGGACAGTCCAGAAGGGCAAATACGGCGCGTACTGATATAGTGAAGGAAGTTGGTGGTGTAACATGGAGAAAACTGTTGTTTGTCACTTTCCTGAATGACACGCTCTGAAGTAAATATATAGAGTCATAAATATATTGTATGTAATCACATTAACTTTGGTAGATTTGTAGAAATGTCTATATACAGAAGACTGTTTGAGTTGTTGTCATTGTTCGTTTTGTATATAAATAGTTCCCTCCAACAAGCACATCTGTTTTTTGTGTGCCGTTATGTGTGTAGGGACTTCCACAGATCTGAGTAGCCGCTCGCATAGGTTTTGTCTTTGCGTTATGTCTGTGATGTTTTATGTACACATGCAGTATTTTCAGCGTCTTGTGCCAAAAGATGTTGGCATTTTAAGGCACTGTGCAAACTTAATACTTAAATTTTGATATGCAGCAGATTAGTATTGTTTTTTTAACATTGGGCCAATCAGATAAATTCAGGGGTAGGATGGGCCTCTGGAGTGAATGCAGTATTCATGTGTATTCATGCTTTGTGTTAAATTCTGATGTGTTCCATTTAGCTATTTTTATTGCAAGACTGTGTCCTATGCAAACACTCCAATTCATCCCTCTTGTCTTATTTTAGTAATGAGCTTGACGTATATTACATCTGTGGCCATCATATGGTTTCGATTCTTGCAGTAGAAATGATAACCAGCCAGCAATAAGATGTAATGCTAACGTCTGTCATCCTGTACCTGTATCTCCTAAGGGCATGCATGTGCTCATAAGATGCTTTAAATTCTTAAATCTTTTACCACATATCTGAGTCATCAAGCAACAAACATATATTCAGATTTCAATTTATTGTCCAGTATCCTTATAGATCAGTGAGATTAGTGTTTCATCTGTGCACTTGACTTCGCTCAGGGGAACCTTTCATGCTGGCATTGAAAATCGAACTCAAGGTTTTAACATCTAAGTGTGTCATTTAATTAAACGCAACTAAATCCACTGTTATCCACAATCTTGGCGAAACAATATTTTTGTAACATTATATACAGTCATATCACAAACTATCGTTGTAAAACAATTCACATTTTTATTTTGAGGCTATCCCACGTATAAGTGTGTTTCCCATATTCTGTCATACAGGTAAAAGTTTTAGATTTTGGAGTGTTATAATGTCTAGGTTTGTGAAAGCCTGGCATACAGCTTGACAGCACGTTTGGGTGGGATGAGAGAGTCACTGACGCCTGCTCTTTTCTTTTTCCTCTGTTCACTGACTTCATGATCATTTGTCTCCGTGTCTACGTCACAAGATGCAAGCGGATCATTACTGTGAGTCCCAGCATCACCGGCAGGGGCATTGTCTATTGGTGCACTGGCAGAGATGGCCGCCTGGTTACTCTGCAGGTCGCTGTCGTGTGCAAACTTGCAGCGGCTTCCAAAGCGGCAACGACCATCCTTTCTGTATGCCACACAAATGCGCTTACCGCCGATCTGGGTGGGGCGAGCTTGTAGAGTGAGAGGCACATGCTTCTGCAGAACATTGAGTCTCTCATCTGCCATTTCTTTAAATGGGTTAGCAAACACACTGCTGGTTGTGCTGGAGCCTCCCAGAGGTGGAGGCGGGAGCTTGTGAGTGCGAGGACAGACGGATGGGGTCAGCAAGGGTTCAGGGGAGTGATCAGAAGGAATCACCTCCCCTTTATCTTCGTTCTCAGGACCAGATTCAGACTCACTGGAAGGCGATTCCGACTCCAGGAGGAAATTACGACATTTCCTTTCCTGTACAGCACCATCTGTGTCTCTAAGGGACCTAGGCATAAATATTTCAAGACGTATATTTATTAGTGACGTCTGCATTTTTAGATTTATTAAGATTCAGATATAACATTGTGATAAGAAATTCCTATGTCGATTTAAGAATTGAAATCAGATGCTATAAAGAAAATGTTGCCAATCACAATCAAGAACTGAATTTCTTTTTATTATTAATAAACGTACTCCGTTCGACTATCCTCTCTGTCTTCATCCTCTGAATCAGATGATACCCCGTATCCCACAAGCGAGTTCATATCCACGCAAAAGTTTATGAGAACTGTGATCCAAATCCGCTATAAACTTCAGTCAATAAGACTCCCGACTGTCAATCGTTTGTTTATCCGGAAATCAATGTTTCTTCTTGGTCCAAAAACAGAATGAGGTAAAGGAATAATACTGCCATCGTGTGGCGCAGTATAGTACTGTGACAATGATATGAGCACAGAGCTGTGGCAAAAGTGAGACGTTTTAAAAACTAATCTTGAATACAACACTGATGAATAACTGTCTCCAAATGCAGGTTTACCCTGGAAATTTTACAACCGTAATAAAAGAATTTAATAATAGGAGTAAGGCAAATGGTAGAAGTTTATCATTTTCTATGCTTACTGTCCCTAAAGAGGAATTGGATTTTACATTTAAATAAAGTCAGCATCTAATTTAGTCTCTGCACCAGCAGGGTTTGAAAAATGACTCCTGTTACACAGTGAGGAAAGCAGATTATTTTCAAAGACTTAAATTCTGGCGTTAGATAAAACAAGCAACAGGTCCCATAGAACCCAACAAACCTTTAAGTTAGACAACTTACATTTTTAATTTGTATCAATCTAGATTAAAGAAAAAACATCTTTTTAAAACAATATCTGTGCATTAATACATAAATAGGCTTAGAAGGTATTATTATTAAAGTATTATTTATTTAAACGAGGTGGCATTGTACAATATAGCTGCACTATATTCCATGTAGGACATAATCGCCTCTGCGGTCACGAATTTGCGCACAATGCATCATATACCATCCACAGCTTGTGGAAGTGATAAAAGTGAGTCACAATAAAAAGGGACGTTGTTAATGAATAAACAATTTTATTATTTAATGGGTGTTTTTTTCATTTCTCCCTAGTAGTTTACATTTTACATGTAGTTTGGGACTTCGTTCCCAGTCCCTTAAGCCCTGCCTGAACAGCAACACGTTCTTGTTAGGGGTGGAGTAACCGAGAAATTCAGGACTAACATTTTATAACGGGTGAACAACGTTGTACAAGTTCTGTTTTAAGTTATGCCAGAGAGAGAGAGAGAGAGCGACAATGAAACAGCTTCCCCGTTTATGACGTTTGAGGAAAATCATTCCAGGATCACCATTCAACATAAAGGCTAATACCGACTGTAAAGGAGGAGTCGTATAACAATCATTTTAAGGGCAAGAATTCACCGGCTCTTTGCGTTCGCTATCGATCAGGTGTTGTTTTTTAATCGTCAAGTCATTTTTGAAAACAAATGGCTGGCAGAGCTACACACGGACGCCATGGGTTGAGGGGCCACGCAGGGAGATCCGCAGCTCTAGCTCGGCTTCTTCATACGGAGTGCGTGCAACTGCTGGAGTTATATGTAAGTCTCAAACACGTATATGAACAAACATTTGTTTGTTTAAAAAAAATATTCCGAATACCGGTTTGAAGAATGGCAGTTCTTTTCCGAATTATGGCCCGGGGCGATGCGCATCAAAATCTTTGACTGTAGCTCTCGTGGCTTTAGATTAAGGAATTCCTGGGGGGAGGTAATGAATTTGTGTGTTTGGCTGAATGACACAGTAATGAATGAGAGTGCCTACACCCACGGGTTATTAACTTGTTGGTACGCGCAGTGGAATTGAACATGTATCTGTTCTATAAAGAACAGATTGTTCCTGTTGGTTACCTGCATATTTTTGCTGATCCACCACCTTCTCTCGTGTGTTTCACGAATGGCGAAGCGCACTTACATTTACATGTACGCATTTGGCAGACGCTTTATGTAAAGCGACTTACACTATACATTGATTCTGAGTATGTGCAATTCCTGGGATCGAACCCATAACCTTGGCGTTGTTAAAGCCATGGAACGCACTTCTCTGTTTCGGCTTGCATCTTGGAAAAGAAACGTGGGAGCGGTTTGGCACGTAGGGGAGCCTTTTATTTGGAAATAGTTGCGACGTTTGATTAGTATACGTCAGCCAAGGAAAACTTATGTAGACCTCTTTAAGTATGCAACGAATAAGCACGTCTTGTACAGCTGACTGCTTAGATTCATTACGCCATTCCGAATGTGTTGATTAAACCATGTCCGACTTATATTATTTTATTGTTTTGCCTGAACGTACACATGTACAGGTGTAATTGAAAAAGTCGCATCAATAGCCCACATCTAAAAGATGTCAGAAATGCCTTTCTCTCTCATACACACAAACAGTTGAATGATAGATTATACGAATGTAATTGGCTGTTTTTCCCGACTCCTGCAAATATATGAATTTGAGGGTTGGCGAATATTTATTTGCATGTAAATCATATTTTCTGGTACTGTACATCATGTCTGAAATACAAACGATGCATTATCTAACATTTCCAGAAGTTTATGGTTCTTAAATGAACGAAGATTAAGCCCATTGGCACAGTGTGTAACTGCTCTGTGCAGTACGGGTCTGTGCAGTAGATGTTGGCTTAGAGCAGCAAACTCTACATTATTAATTAGTCACATCTTAAGCTAATTAAAGACTTTTCTGGGCTTCTATTGTCATTATGATTCAGCCAATTCATTTCTCAGTTCCTAGACCATCTATAAATATTGTGGTTTGTATTACTGTATAGTTGTATTATAAATTATATATTTGTATGTAACAGTATGTTACATTTTTGTCTTAAAATATCATGTTTATATATTGTATTCCAAAGCAGTAGGTGTCCGTTGTGCTAAACACAGTCATCATTTCATGTCACCTCAACTTATTGCTCTCGTTTATTTATAGAGAAAACGTGAATCGCTGCCGTCTTTACAAGTGGGAAGAGATTATTTAGTATCTGTTCCTCCCCTGGTCCCTCAGCTGTCAGATGGAGAAAAAATAGCTATCTTGCACGCTGCGCTTAAAGAGTGTCTGCGACTCCTGGAGGATGTCATTACCCGGGAGGATGCAGAATTTTCCGATAAGGCGAGCGAGTATAAGAAACAGCGGAAAACTGTGAGGGATCATCTGGGACACCTGTTGTTGAGCACAGAGCGACTTCTAGTGGATGGCCAGAGATACGAAGCTGAAGTCAAAGAGGTGCTTTTATGCATTCTAAACGTAGAAGTGCAGTGTTTTCTCTTTAACTGTAATTGTTTTTATTCTTGCATAATGTTGATATGAAAATCAATGAAATCAATCATTATCTAAGTTCCCTTTTGTGAATGGTTCGCTTGACATTGTGTCAGAAGCGAAATATGGATGGCAAATAGGGGCGGGGCATCGCCGCTATATAATGCGCTGTCCGAGTGGCACAAATAGTAGTTCAAATCTATCTTTTGTAATTTGTTAATGTCTAATTCACTGAATTTATTCCACTTCTGTATGTATATCTGTCTGTCAGTTTGCCTGCCTGCCTCTCTGTCTGTCCTGTGCTGAGAAAACTGAAATTGATGAACATTTTATCTGTGCCTGTGTGAAGGAGCCAGATGGCAGTGGGAGCTTTGATTTAAAGATGTGGATCCTGAGGGTGCTGCAGGACCTTGTGCACTGGACAGGCCAGACGTCAGACACCCTCCACTCTCTGCCAATGGAGATGGAGAAGGCGCCAAAGACAATGTCCCGAAGGACAAGGAGATTGGCTGGGGAAAAAAGGAAGTGAGACCAAACATGTGACTAAAAAGCGAGTTCAAGGGTGGAGCAGAAGAGGATGTATGATAAGAATGAGATGAAGGAGTCTCAGAACAGCATGGAGAATGTAGAGAGTCAGTAGACCTGGAGAGACAGCCACTGGCATTTCGAAAATTCCAGCATATGGAAAGCACGAGGGCAGGAATTGATCAAAATATAATTTAATGAAAAATATTGTAATTTATATATTTGGGCTTGAAGATTGTTCTGGATTGTTATGTAAATATTAATAAATAACTGTGTTGGTGTTCAGTAGCAACAGATTAATATTTTTAGTATATATATTTAGAAATTAATTACACTGGTTTTATCTTACGGTTTATTAACTTGATGATGAATGACTTTTAGATTGTTAAGTCTTAGACACTGCAAAGACTGTGATTATGTATGATAGCTGATAACAAGTGTGACAGTAATATGCCTTTATGTCAGGCTGTATCATATACAGACATGATGGATGGCATTGGCTGGCTGTTTTTTTTCATCAGCCTTGTCACATTCTGACAAACTCATTGATGCATACAAATTGTAAAAATTATCTGGACAAAAAAGGGAAGCACAACAAGAACTTCTGAGTAATTGATATCATTGACAATCACCACTGCTTGATTGTATGTCAGAATTACTGTATACATTTATTGCTTTCTAAGTTGTTTTCATCCTGGAAATTTCTCGTAAAACTTACTACTGTACACGTGTGACGCATATTCGTCACGCATTTCTTTAAGCCTATTATAAATGCGTCTCATTCTTTTACATATGCGATTGGGAGTTACTAGGTTTGTAGCATCTGTTAGTTAGTATTATCCACGCTATGCACGATCATGGGACACTCATGCCCTCTGCTGGCTGCGTAAAGCACTGCTTTTTATTACAGGTCAACATGTTAAACGTGACTGTAATCACCAGTGACTAGAAAAGTCGTAATCTCCAGCACAGGCCTTTTTATACACTGACTGTAGCTGTCATAGCTTTACGCTGCCTTTAGTATGTGCTGTATCTACTCAAAATCTCTATACTAATGTGTCTGGGCTGTATAGAGGAGAGACGGCTGTTAAGCCAGTGCTCTGCTGGAGGTCAGAGAGCAGTTCAAATCATCTGATCTGGTTACTGTATGAAGATTATTGAAATTGTTGAAGACAGAGACAAAGTCCTTTAAATTTATTATTAATGTATGCATTACACTTGCACTGCAATAAAGGGCAATATCTGAGCTGTCATTCAAACAGGTTGCAGTTAATAACTTACAGTTTGATTACCGTGTGTGTGTGTGTGTTTGTGATTCCCTAATCAAATATCTGAAACAGATTTGTACCCACAAAGTAGAAAAACGTAACACATCTGAGCAAAACCTCTTTTTGGGGACACCCTCATTTGTAAAAATGCTATAAAATATAGGAAATAAAGTTTTTTGAGTGTAAGAATGCATGAAAATGCAGAAAGTTTAGAGTTAGAGTGTGGGTTAGGTTATATTGTTTACAACTAGCTGTGTATGAAAACAATGGAAGTCTATGGAACGTCCCCATTTAGATAGATAAGTAAACGTGTGTGTTTGTGTGTCAGTGTGTGTGTACTGTGATAAAGGAAAAGCAGGATGTGTGTTTGGAAGAGTGGGGGTGGAGTGTATGTTTGTGATCTGTGTGTGTATTTATTTGTGTGTGTTGGAAGAGTGGCAGGATGCCTGTGAAAGGGGGATGGGGGTGTGTGTGTGTATGTTTTTGTATGTGTGTATTTGTCTGAGTGTATGTGTCGGCAAGTGAGTTAGAGAGTGAGAGAGAATAAAGAGAATGTGACTGTCTGTGTATGAGTGTGTGTGAGGCAGGATGTGTGTGTGAGAGAATGAGGGGGGAGGGGTGTGTATGAGAACTGTGTGTGTGTGTGTGTTTGTATGTGTGTGTGAGGCGAGAAAGGGGGAATGTGTGTGCGCTTGCGTGGGAGGTAGAATCTGTGTGAGAGTCTGATAATGTGTGTGTGTGTGTGTGTGTGTATGAACACATGCCTTTGTGAGATGCTACTGTGTATATGTGCGTTTACAGAAGTGAATGTATGATCCAAGAAGTTTACAATAAATGCATGTGTTGGCTATTTGTGTTTATATCTAGCGTGCAATATGATTTGTAAAGGGGTGTGTGCATAGGTGTACAATTATTACTTTGTTTATGAAGATGTCTGTTAACTGACCATTGCATATGAAAATGTATGTTTACATAATGCTCTTTCAAATGTGGGTGTGTGTGCTAGGTTTTTCCGTGTACATGTAGTCTGTCTGTGTGCTTGTGAGGTGGTGTGTGTGTATGTGTGTGTGTGTGTGTGTGCCCGCGCCCGCGCGAGCGCGTGTGTGAGAGATGAAAGTGGGGGATGGGTGTGTTTAGATGTGTGCGTCAGAGATTTGTGTGTGTGTGTATGTGTGTGTGATCCAGAAATCCAGATCAGTCTAAATGATAATTCATCATTTGAAATATTTTCATATTTATTAATGAAAAATGGGTTGAGATTTTGTGTTATAAAAGGGATGTGTGTGTTTCATTGCATATTTATCAACATCAGGCACATATTTATCAACATCACAGCAGTGTCAAACTACCCAGCGCAGGTAACGATAAAGAACACATCTACGTTATTAAGGCATGAGAATCATGAGGCGAAATACAATGACGCGTATACAGCACTGTAATTTTTACCAAAGTTAGTCAAGGAAAATTTTTTTTTTTTTTGACAATAATACTAGAGACGGAACATTCAATGTCAGATGAGTACAATCAACTTCGCTTAGAAACAGAACCTCGTCTATACTAGAGGCTGCAACCATTTTCTTAACGGGTGGTTTAGGTATAAATATTTTAAAATTCAAATAATCTTCTATCCGGACCGAAACGGACGAAAATGGTATAAGAACCTAAGCTTTTCAAATAAAATAGCAGCCGAACCAATAAGTTAAAAATGAAACAATGGACAACTTACAAGTGGCTTTCTATTGTGACTGCTCGTCCTCCCCTCGCGTCTGCGTTAATGGTAGCGTCCGAAAGAACCTGTATGTACAGAGTTAGCGCGAGCGCCGCGCGTGAGAAGACAGGCAGCGCTCATCACCGGGGATGGCGGAGACCGTGTGCTCGCTCTTTGATTACCGGGAGCCGCCGACACTGGACAGCGACGGAGAGATTAGCAAGCCGCCGCCGCCGCGAGGGTGAGGGAGTAAACAGACTCGATAAAAAGTAACATTTCAACAGATGACAACGAGTTTAAAGCGCAGAACGATCTGCCACGTTCTGTTACAACATAAATATTAAAATGACTAAAGTTTTTTTAATAGTTTAGATCGAGATTAAAATAGACCATATTAAAATGGTTTTATTTATGTAATTAAAAGTTACATTTTTATAAATAATGTCTTTCTGCTTGTTATCGCAGGAGTATCAGGTGTGAATGTAAATGACACTCAGCTGTCAGTATAGCAGATTCATGTTTTTTCATTGTTTTGAAATAATGCGAACTGCAGTAGCGTTTAATCAAGAATAACTGTGAATAAACGTCTGCCTATGTGCGTGTGTGTGAGAGAGAGAGGGTGTGTGTGTGTGTGTGTGAGAGAGAGAGAGAGTGTGTGTGTGTGTGTCTGTGTGTGAGGGAGAGAGAGGGTGTGTGTGTGTGTGTGTGTAAGAGAGAGAGGGTGTGTGTGCGTGTGTGTGGTCCTGGTATTTACTACATTATGGGGACCAAATCTGAAAATCTAAAATAGCAAAAAGTTTTCTGTGGGGGTAGGGGTAGTGTAGGGGGATAGAATATACAGTTTGTAAAGTATAAAAACCATTACGTCTATGGAATGTCCCCACATAACATGAAAACCCAAGATGTGTGTTTGTGTGTGTGAGAGAGAGAGAGAGAGAGAGAGAGTGTGAAACAGAGTCTGTGTGTTTGTGTGTGAGAGAGAGAGTTCGTGCTTGTGTGTGTGTATGTGTCAGAGACGTGTGTGTGTCTGAGTGTGTGTGAGTGCATATGGGAGGAGGGAGAGAGCAGAGCGTGAGAGAAAGAAACAAGTACAGTGTGTGTGTGTGTCTCTGTGTGCTTGCGTGTGTGTGAGGGAGAGCATGAGGGAGGGAGTGTGTGCGTGACAAAGACAGACACAATATGTTGTTGTGTGCATGAGAGTGAGTGTGTGACAGAATGAGTGTGTGATTGTATTTGAGGGTAGATAAAAGGTAGTGTGTATTGAGTGATTGAGAGAGGTGTGGGTCAGGTTGTTTCTACATTGTGGGGACCAAATTGGCCCACAAAGATAGTAAAACCTTAATTCACCAACAATCTGGGAACAAGCTGACAGTCCCCACACACAAATAGATGATTAAACATACAAAATAATGTCATAATGAAGCTCAGTACGAAAAGAACAAAAGTCAAAGCAAAGTCACCACCATGATAGAAAAGCAAACATGTAGTGTGTGTTGGGTTGAGGGGGTGGAGGGGAGAATTTGCATACAGGCAGTAAGTCCTAAAAATCACTTAATTGTGGGTATCAGCCAACAGACCCCTTTAACAATTTAGCCACAAAACGTACTTAATAATGTCATATTAGAATTCGCGGGTAGAAAATATCATTAGCTCAGCCCTCCAGTCCATTCGATGTGCTTGTATGGGAAGGACTGGACCATGTTAAAGATATTATAGTCAAGGTATTTGTCTGGAAAAAGGTGTGTGTATGTGTGTGCCATATTTCTGGTGCTGTAGAAAATGTTCATTTAAAGTGGATCTTATGTGGGGAGAGAGCAAGTCAGGTGTGTTGGTGTGTGTGTTTGAATGACGTGAGAGACAGGGGAAGTGTGTTTGAGACAGTGTAGGGGAGGTGTGTGTGACAGAGAGAGAGGGAGGGAGGGAGGGAGGGAGAGGGAACAGCAACACTTAGCTGTGTGTGTTTATGTGTAACCAATGGAAGTTGTGTATGTATAAAGTCAGAAGATAACACAAAATGTGTGTGTGTCAGTCTTTTTTAACTGAAAGGAAGAGCTGGATGAACAGGTAGTATGTGTGATTGAGAGAGAGACAATTATTGAAAAAACAGAGACAATTATTGACGCAGTAAAACTGTAGAGTTATAGCATGAATATTAATCAAATTGTTTTGATAATTTGGTTTTGGAACAATTTAATGAAAAATTAATAGGATTATGTTGAAGCCTCTGATTTTGTGATTACAGACTTCCCAGTCTTGGCAGATCTAAGCACAGTTTGAGACGCTGTGGAGATCTCTGTACCTGTAGAGAAGTTGTCGAATACACAGGGTCTTTTTCTCTGAAGAAAAATCACAAAAGCAGGAGATTTCAGTGAGATTCTCCATTTAGTCTCATTGCTGTCTAGAAAAGAGAAATAACATTCAAATGATACCTAATGTTGTTTTTTTTCCTGTGGCAAGCTGGTTAATTGTGGTAGAGCAACATTACTCTGATGTTAGCGTGTGTAATCTTTAAGCAGTTTGAGTGACAGATTTGTGAGACAAAAAAGTGTGTGTCTGTTTAAGAGAAAGACAGGGAGAGAGTATGTTGTGACGAAAAAGCGATGGGGAGGGTGTGTGTGTCAGTGTGCATGTGTTTGAGAGAGAGAGAGAGGGACAGAGCAAGAGAGAGGAGGGAGGCTGAGTGTGTGTGTGTGAGCAAGGCAAAGGCTAGTGTGTGTGTGTGTGTCAGAGAGAGAGAGAGAGAGAGAGAGAGAGAGAGGAACAGAAGAAGGGAGGGTGTGTGTGCGTGCGTGCGTGAGAGGTAGAGAGTAGGGAAAATGGTGAGGAAATGTGTGTGTGTGTGTGTGTGTGTGCGCGTGCTTGCAGGTTTGAAACTGAAAGAGTAGGGGAGGGAGAGTGTGTGTCTTGGAAACAGAGAGAAGGCTCAGTTTGTGTGTGTGTGTGGTGTGTGTTTGGGTTTGTGAGTGTCTGTGAGGTGTGTATGTGTGTGTTTGTTCTAGGGGTTGAGGAGGGGAGGGTGAGTGTATGTGTGCTCATGAGGCACTGAGAGAACGTGTGTGTGTCTGTGTTTCAGAGAGTGTGTATGTGTGTGTGAGAGAGATAAAGGAAAAGTGTGTGTGTAACTGTGAGATAGATTCTGTGTGTGCGAATGTTTGTGTGTTTAGATTTGTGTGTCTGTGTGTGTGTGTGTGTCTGTGTGTGTTTGTTCTAGTGGCTCACTGTGGAGGGAAGGGTGAGTGTATTTGTGCTCTAGAGGCAGAGAGAGAGGGCGGGTGTGTGTGTGCTGTGTATGTCTGTGAGTGTGTGTGTTTTAGAGAGAGCAGGGTGTGTGTGAGAGAGAACTAAACAGAAAAAAGAAGGCTGTGTGACTGAGAGACAGTGTGTGAATGTTTGTGCATCTGTGTTTCTGTGAAGGAGAAACAGTGTGTGTGTGTGTGTGTTCTTGTTTTTCTACCAGATGTCCCCACAAGGATGGTAAAAGTCACACATCTACATTGTGGAGATGAGCCAGTGCTCCCCACAAGGAAAATTGATTGTA